>JANHAO010013645.1:0-15737 GCA_026873985.1 Saraca asoca
TAAGATTTCTTTTGACCATTGAGGAGTGACAAGTCCTAATTATCTTTATTAGACAGCTTACATATAAATAATTAGGATGTTACATGCACCATCATTTTTATAGGTAGAATTCACACAATAAAAATTAAAGTACAAGGAATGATAGGTATTATGAAAGACAACTTTTGTGGTTTGTTAATTTGTTTGATAATTGGAATTTTGTAGCATGTAAACTGCTATAATTTGGCTTAAACTAGCTCTCCTTTTCTTTCGTTTCTATCACATATGCACTAGATATCAATGTATGCAACATTAAGTCCAAGGAATATTTTTCTAATCAACATTATTAGGTGCCATAAAGGCATAGCTGCCTGATACAGTGCATAATACATTTTGATCTACATAAGTGATAATAAATATAATATATGCATTAGTGCTAATTTAATGATTACTAACTTCCATCAAAAAGTGTATTAGATAGCTCATTAGCTAAGCACAATTCTTGATTATATGGAGGGGAGTGTGAATCCGCTAAATCTTTCTTTAGAAAGAAACTAGATTGTTTAGGCCCCTCCTCTGAGTATTGTTGTGCACACAATAGGCTAACATGCATGCAACTCATTACTTTTGACAAAATACACGATTCTTTTGGATTTTCATCTATCAACTCCACCACCCTTCCTTCTTTCCATAATATCTATGCCTGAAATGCACAAAAAAAATTGAAAATCTATTTCTCAAATTTCAATTTGAAATAGATTAAATGAACACACATTTATTCAATAATGAAATCCTCTATTTCTTTCTTCACATATAATTTCTAATAAAATGTCAAAACTGAAGACATCAAATTTATTAAAAATAATTTATTAATAACATATTCTGGTGTCATGTAACCACTGCGAAAGCATAATTTAGAACAAAACCATCAATGAAGATACATTAAAGATTTTAGGGAGGTTGATACTATGACACTTTCTAAATGCTAACAACTCTTTGTATTTCCTTCAATCTGCTTTCTTCCAAAAGTTCTAGCCATGTGGAGGGGAGTGTGCTTTAACTAAATCCCTTATTGCAAAGAATCGGGTTGTTCAAGCTAAAACAAATCATTCTCACTCCCTAACAATAGAAGCACATAGTGCATGGTACGTAGGCCTATCCTTTTAGTATTGTTGTGCACAAAACTGACTAATATGCATGCAATGCATTGCTTTTAATAGAAAAAATGACTCTTTTTATGTGTTTGTATCAATCAACTTCATCCCCCTTCCTTCTTTCCATAATAACCATTCTCGAAATGCAAAAAAAAAAAGATTTATTTATCAAATTTCAATTTGAAACAAATTAAATGAACATATATATGAAATACTTACATGACCAATCAAGCTAAGGGTGCAATCTTGGTAGCAAAACCCTCTGTTTCTTTTCCCACATATTCTGGTGCCACGTAACGTTTGCAAAAATATCATATTGAACAAAACCATCAATGAAAATACAATAGAAACTATTAAAAACTCACTATATTTGTGATGGTTATATCTATTAAAAGGAATGGAAAATTGACACATTTTGAATATACTGCTATACTATCATCTAAATGGATTACATAAGCTTATATAGCAATGGCCTCTGCTTTCATGCTAAAAATGCGAAATACAGCTTAGCAAAATAAAAAGAAACAAACTATGCCTAGTTGTATAACAAGAAGTAAATAAGCACAACAGAAAGTATGAAAAGAAAAACAAATCTGTTGCACTATACTGATACACAAAAAATGCTAAGACTCCCCCTCAAGATGGAGCATATAGATTATGAATGCCCATTTTGTTTAGAATAGCATGAAACTAAGTGGAATGAAAAGCTTTGGTGAAGATATCAGCTAATTGGTTCTGTGTTCCAACATGTAAGGTTTTAAGCATGCCTAGTTGTATTTTCTCCTGTAAAATGTGGTAATCAATTTCAATATGCTTGGTTCGTTCATGACAGACATGATTGGCAGCAATATGTAGAGCAGTTTGATTGTCTAGTAGAGCTGGGCTAGGATAAGAAACTCATAAATCTTTAAGTAAAGACAATAACCAAACAAGCTCACAAGTAATGTTGGCTATAGCTCTATATTCAACTTCAGTTGATGATCGAGACATAATCTATTGCTTCTTTGATTTCCAAGAAACCAAAGAAGAACCAAGAAATACATAAAAGCCAGAAACAGACTGGCATATGTCAGGACATGTTGCCTAATATGAATCTACAAATGCCTTTAGTTGTATTGTTGAATCTAAGGGAAAGAAGATTCCCTAACCTGGAGTACCTTTGATATAGTACAAGACATGAAGTGTTGCAGCCAGATGTGGAGTTCTTGGAGCTACTAGAAATTGACTGAGTCTATTTATTGAATATGTGATATTAGGTTGAATAATCATGAGATAAAGAAGTTTGCCAATCAATCGTCTGTAGCTTGTAGGATCTAGAATTAAATCACCATCTTCTTGAGAAAGTTTCAAATCCAGTTCCATTGGAACAGGAATTGGTTTGCAGCTTAAATAGTTAGTTTCATATACTAACTCCAAAGCATATTTTCATTGGCAATTGGAGATCCTTGCTACTGATCTTGCAATTTGTAAACCCAAGAAATACTTTAGAGATCCCAAATCTTTCATCTTGAACTTAGAATAAAGGATTGATTTTAAATTGTGCATAGTAGCATGATCATTGCTTGTAATGATAATATCATTAACATACACCAAGAGAGCTAATAAAGAGTTGCCATGATATTTGGTAAAGAGAAAATGATCACTAGTTAATTATTTAAAACCTTCTGTAATAAGGACACTTGAGAATTTGTGAAACCACTGACACAATGCTTGTTTAAGGCCGTAAATGGACTTATGTTACCTGCAAATAGCATTAGGAGGAAGATGCTCCCCCTTCTAATGACTATAACTAGGAAGAATTGTCATATAAACTTCTTCAACAAGGTCACCAAGAAGAAAAGCATTAGTGACATCAAGTTGAGTAAGAAACTAGCCATTGATAGTAGCCAGGGAAAGTAAAACTTTAATAGTTACAAGCTTTGCAACTAGAGAGAAAGTATCTAAGAAGTCAATACCTTCTTATTGTGTGTGTCCCTTAGCAACAAATTGAGCTTTATGGCACTCCATTGTTCCATTAGCTCAAAATTTAATTTTATATACCCATTTATAGCTAACTGGACCCTTCCCAAAAAGGAAGGAAACAATAGACTAGGCTCCATTGCTTTCTAAAGCTACCAATTCAACATTCATAGCATGACACCACTTTGGAGATTCAATTGCTTGGGCAAAACTGTGAGGTTTAAATTGAGTAGTAATGGCTAAGGTAAAGTTACAATGAGTAAGGAAGAGTTTTTAGTAAAAAAAGATACGGGATAAACACAGGAAGTTAGTGAGGGGTTAGATTGATCGACTGCCAAATAGCAGTGATAGCCTAACAAGTATGCAGGGGCTTTAAAAATACACTTTGGACGAGTGGCTGGATGATCAGGTGATGCAGGATCAGGTCCAATACAAGGTGTAGAAAGTAGGATTGGAATATGAGTAGAAGGCTCATAAGAAGATGGAACAGATCAAGGCAAAACACAATCATTAAAAAAATTAAGTGAATCATGAGTAATATTTGAATTGGCAAAAGGAAAAATAGGTTCATGAAATTGAACATGCCTAGTGATGAATATTTTGTTACTTTGAAGATCAAGTAATTTATACCCTTTATAACCCATAGGATAACGAAGAAAAATAGAGGCATAAGCACGGGGAGTGAATTAGGTGCAATGACTAGGAAGTGTAGAAGCATAACATAGAGAACCAAAAGTGCAAAGATGTGCATAAGTGGGTTTTTGTTGTGCAATAACTCAAAAGGACTTTTTTTAGACAATAAAGGTGAGGATGTATGATTAATCAAGTAGACTGCTATTAAGATACAATCCCCCTAACAACAAAAAGGAATAGAAGACTGAAAAAATAGAGCATGTGCTACATTAAGTATATGCTAATGTTTGCACTCGACAACCAAATTTTGTTTGGGGTGTCGTAGCACAAAAGTGGAAAGGAATAATGCCTTTGGCTAAAAAATTCATCAAAAGCCAATTCTAGTGCATTGTTCGATCGAACGAAATAAATAATCATCAACAAGAGTGAGAAAATATCTGTGACAAGCTATTGTATTAACATGAAAAGGACCCCAAATATCCATGTGAATTAAATCAAAGATATTGGCAGACATGTTATTATGAGAAGTGAACGGTAGACATTTCTGTTTGGCTAAATGGAAAACTTTGCAAATGTGAAGATAAATGAGAAAGAGAATTGGAAAGTTGTAATTCATTATGAAGGAGTTGAATTTTTCCATGAGATGGGTGGCCAAGTCTAAAATGTTGTATATCACTTTTTGTGATTTCAGTGTTTGAAAGAAAAGAAATATAAGTAGCAATGCCTAAGTCTAGAAAATATAAATTCTTCTTTCTCCTACCCATCTCAATCATCAAGCCCTGAGTAAGGTCCTAAATCACACATGAATCAAAAATGAAATCAACACGACAATTGTGACTAAGTGTGAGAGAGCTAACACTGAGAAGATTAAAACCAAATTGATGAACAAAAAGCACATTATGCAAGATCAAAGTATCAGATAATGCCATAGATCCTATTCTATCAATACTAATAGTTTTGCCATTAGGGAAAGTAATAGAGGTGTTGCAAATTAAACTAGACTGTGAAAAAATAGACAAATTACAATAGACATGGTGTGTAGCACCTGTGTTGATCACTCAAACATCAAGAGGAATAAGATGGTGAGAAAATGAAAGACTAGAAAAGGAATTACTATAAACATTCAAGATTGAAGGGTCAGCAACAGATCGAATCTCAGGAGTGGTATTATGAGTTAGCTACGAGCTGAGGTAGGCAATGAGTTACTGTACCTAATCCTTCGACAAAGACATTGGCAAAGTGTTCTATGGCAAAGCGGAGCTCATGGTTGTAGAGCGGGAATTAGAGCGCACTACTATTAAGGAATTAGACTGAGATTTTGATTTTGGCTTATAAACAGGTTGATATCCATGGACTTTGTAGCAGCCATCCACTATATGTCCCAAAAGCCCACAATGAGAACACTATGGTCGATCATGCTATGGCTTGCCCTAAGATGAAACTATAGCAACAGAAAGAGGAGTTGCAAATGTGTGAAATGCCATGGATTCAGCTAATGCTAATAAAGATCTATATACAATAGTCTGTCATCATTCTTCCTGAACAACTAAATTGAAGGCCTTAACTATTGGAGGTAAGGGATTAGGCATCAAGATCTGCCCTCGTATTGCATGATATGATTCATTTAGACCCATTAGAAACTACATCAAATATTCTTGTTCTTAGAATTCTATTCAAGCTTTCATATTATTACGAATACAATTAGGAATGGGCTAAAAATGTTTGAGTTCATCCTAGAGAATTTTCAACTGCATATAATAACTATTAAAGTCAAGAGATCCTTGAGCTAGTCCTTGAAGCCACTGCTTAATTTGGAAAATCCTTGGAGCATTACTTTCTCAAAATTGATCATATAAATTAGACCAAACAGCTTGTTCACTATCTAAATAGAGTAGACTATCTACTATTTCCTTTGAAGTAGCTTCGAGAATTCACGATGTAACCATGCTATTGTAGCGGGACCAAGCACTAGTAAGAGAATCTATAGATGATGGCTTTGGAATTGATCTATTTACAAAACCAAGCTTATTCTTGGCATTTAAAGCCATGAGCATAGCATGGCTCCATGTATTATAGTTAGGGCCAATAAGAGGATGTGAAACAAGAGCAAGACTTGGATGGTCCCCATTCTGTAGGAAATACGGATTCCAATTATTATTGAGAGACTCAAGTGAAGCCATGGAACTAGTGGATGAAGAAGGAGGCGTGATAGGCTGGAACTTATTATTATCATTGTTTTGCCCAACTTGTGCTATCATCATCGTAAGGAAGTAGTAGAAGGATGGTGCTCTGATACTATATTAAAAGAAATGGAAAATTGACACATTCTGAATATATTGTTATATTATCATTTGAATGGATTACATAAGCTTATATAGCAAAGGACTATGCTTTCCTGCTAAAAATGTGAAGTACAGCTCAGCAAAATAGAAAGAAACTAACTATTCCTAGCTACATAACAAAAAGCAAATTAGCATAACAGAAAGCATGAAATGAAAAAAAATTCTATTACACTATACAAATACATAAAAAATGCTAAGAATATCCTTAATAGTACGATGATTTTAACCTTTATAAATAATATCATGGTGGTTTAAGTGACCATCATAAAAGTGACCACTACAACATAATTTTGTGATAATTCCCTTTGATTGCTAGCATAACTATCACAAATTTAAGTTTTTGCTTTTACTTTAGCCAAGGTTGCGATTGTTGGTGATTGATTGTAAAAAAAAAATTGTTTTTAATTGAGCAAAGGTTATAACCACAGCTAATGTTTCTATTTGTTTTCCATTTTAATCATAATTTTCATTTCTTACCTTTTACATCAAACAATTCCAATTAAAAATATTCTACCATACATATATTTCAGTTATGCTCTGCATATAAACCATAACAAAAAAAGAATCCAAAATCATATACTTTCATTAATATAAGTTTAGAATCTTTTTGTAATCCATAAAAATTTTACAACTAATAATAGATTTATAATCCATACAAATTTTGTCAAGTACAAAATAAAATGAACTCCTAACAAATGCTACATATTGTCTAAACTAGTTACACCATCAATATTATCACCTTGAGTATTGACATAATCCTTAGTATGAGTATACTACAAGAAAAACATAGCTAAAGCTGTGGGAAATCCCACAAAAGCTGCCTCAAAACTAGTTTCCTATGGATTTTTTTTTCGTGGAAAATTCAGGTGTGGGAAACCATTTCTTGGAGATTTTCATGTAGATATTATAAAAAAGCTTAAAAAAATATTTCTTGTGGTTATCACATAGAATTTCTCATGAATTTTCCCACCTCAAAACTATTTTCCATAAAAAAATGATGGGAAAAACTGCCTCAAATTGACAAATCTTGTGTGAATTTTTTTTAAAAAATAATTAATTTTGAGGTGGTCTTGCAACATTAATAGCCACCCTAAAAACAAAAAACCACTCCCAATACTATCCCAAATATTAATTTAAAAAAACTACAAAATGTTAGAACTTGGAATTACTAAATAGATGTAAAAAATGGAGTGGAAAGGACAACTAAAGAAGAATGCTAATGGAACAAAGCCTAAATAAATATTATAAATCAAATCTTTTATAAGGCATATGAAAGTCTAAAACACAAACTAAATTTACAATTTCTAATTCAGTAGTTGAGTAAAAAGCACCAAAATAAAGTTATATTGATTTGGTATAGCACTTCATTTGCAATCCTATTTCCAATGCCTGAAATAAAACCTTGCAAAGATTGGAAAAATCAAAATCTTTTTAATTGTATATAGCATAGCTAAGTCAATTTTAATTAAAATGTAAGAGATTCCTTTAAGCTATCAATGACAAGAAGATAAAGATGATAACTAACATATTACAAGTAGAAGATGAAAGAAATGGGGCATATACAACCAAGTGAATTTATTGGGAAAAAAAAAATCAGGTACAAATAATTCTTCTAAATAGAATGCTTATCCTACCTACAAATAATGACTTATGAAATCCATCATCTAACTGCACAAGGAGGATTTCATTTGGTTAGCACTTACGAGATTTGCATTAATAATGTGATTTGTTAGAGAAATACAGCAAAAACTTCTCATCTGAAGCCATTTTGCAATAAGAAGGCACAATTATATTATACAGTGAAGGGAGTGCCCATACTAATCCTTAAGGATATGAAAGTTTCCAAATTTACAATTTGCTCCATATCACATGAGTGAATACAAAATGTGTGTCTATGTCCACTAATAATAGTTCAATACTTCCATTTTCAACAAAGGTGTTAAGAAAAAGAAAATAATTGTGAAACCAATCATTGTAATGAGGTATCCACATTAATTTATATATGAATATTGAAGGAAGTACAAGACATACTGTCATAATAGAATTAAATAACCTATTGACTTATCTAATATACTCTGTCTCCTAACAGAAGGATTTTTTAACAAACATATTCTTCAATTTATTAGCAACAAAAAAGTAATCAAGAGTTTCATCACTTGACAAGAGTTTCCAAACATTTAAATAAATAATGTATTACATTAATCAAAGGAGAAACAACTCTTTCATCAACAAAAAACTTCAAATATTTCGAAGGCCAGTCATCCACATCATTCATAGTAGATCTAAGAGCACATTTACAACATTATAATGATAATTTAAGTGCTATTCATGAGATGAGATCAATGCAAAAATAACTTGTGGCCAACTAAAATTTCTTTTCACTTTTACATGTTTTACCTTTTATACATTGTGACTACAACCCCCTTTATGTATATAGCACCAACCATGCTTGAGTGAGGAAATGCCAAAGTCTTCATTAGAGCTGCTTGGCTAACAAGTAGACTTGTCGTGGTGGTTGGCATCAAGAAAGGCGAGGAAGAGGGGTGCATGATCATGGCTACAAAAATGGGAGGAGAAAGAGTGTTATTGGTTTTGAAATATTTTGGGTTTGAGGGGGCTTTGATCACCCCAAAAGCCACTACAATTGTCAAAAATTTTTAAAATTGCAGTCTGCATTTTTCTCATGGCTTACACATGAGCTTACACATAACAAAAAAGCTATTTCAAAACTCTATTTTTCTTGTAGTGGCAGTAACACTAGATGATCTTGGATGAGTCTTAATTATGTTCACTTACCTTATTATTTGACTGAAAACAATAAACACAATTAACGACTTGCAAAGTTCATTATTTGCAAAGTGATTCATATTTTTTAGGATATGTAGGGGCTGAAAACTCTAGTTACATATGATAAGGCACTGGTTGTGTGTACTGCAAATTTTGGTTGCTAGAAATTTTGTGCTATTTGCCTTTAAGCATGGCTACATTGTGACAGATTGCTTTAGTTCCCTCCATTTTTAGAAATAGCACAAGTTTCCAACTTAACAAACCATATATATAATTATGTTAAAAAAATTATTGTTCTAAGCATAACCTCATTCTAAATATACATATAAATCTTGAACTTAGTTATTGAAACAAGGAGATGAAGTATGAATTTCTAGGTTCCAAAAAAAATGTCAAGAAAAAAATTATCATCTAAAGTAGTTTTCTCAAAAAAGAGTTTAAAATTGCTAGGAACAGTAATAAGAGACTGCAAGTTAGATTGCTATTTTGCCTTCACTAATAAATTATTGCACACTCATTTACATTATTCAGTAGTAACATTAATAAAAATTTGTAAAAGCAAATTATTAAAGAAACATTTTTCTTTCGTAAATGTAACAAAATCCATCTCACTAAATTTCTTTCTTAAGGTAAAGACCAATAGTCAAATGAAAATTTGAATGTGATAAACTAAATAATACGAATAGTGACACTGATGAACACAATTTATATACACTTTATATCCCTTCTATGCTTAGTATTTTGTCATTATTATGTGCTTAATTAGATACTTGTGATTGGTTTCTTGATTTGGTCCAATTTTGAGCTTAATTGGATTAATTTGGTAATTTGGTGCTATTTCAAGCTTTTAAGTGCATCTTGAGTTATGGAATCTAGTTTTGGGTGATTCTTTTATATTTGGAAAGCTAAGAGGAAACTCTACAAATGTCATGCAGATTTTGAAGCCCAATTGAATCATTTTAAAGGTCAAATTTAGCCTAGAACTTGAAACAAAGTGCTGACCTATTGACCTAGAAGTAGTTTGAATATTTTGACCATATCTCGAGCTCTAGACCTCATTTTGGTGAAAATTTAATCCTTAGAGATAGTAAGATCCACCACTACATTGCTTAGAAGAGCTCATGGTCAAAATGAACCATTTTGATCAATTTTTAGGGCTGTGAATCTAAGTGACGAATGCTATTATGGATTGGGCAGCTTTGCAAAATTGTTTTGGCTTTTAGCCCATAAATTGAGCTAGGAATCAAATTTTGAGAAAGGCCAGGGCCATTGGGTTGCTAAGAGATAGGGATACAACTTCTTTAAAGAGATCGAGGTCCAATTGTGCCTTTATCTAACGCTAATCAACAACCAAAGTAAGATAAGAGAAACAAAGTATAAAAACATGAAATTATTAGTCATTTAGGATTCTTTTCATTTTCTCTCACATTTGCAATAAAATAGGAGCTCTCCTAGGATAAGAACAGTAGTACCTCATATTTGTTCTTTTTCCTTTATTTTTATTTTTATTTTTTATAATGTATATTTAATCTTTTCTTTCAATCTACTAGAAATTCCACTTCAATTCTCTTATTGATTGTGGGACTTATTTCTATTGTTAATTTATTCCCAAATTAATTTCCTTGTTTCTTCTATTTAATTCCATTAATTGCTTAAATGATTAGTTAATGTGACCACCTAATTGATTGTCTTTATGATTTATTGCTATCTAAACTTTTGTAGTCAAAGTTGTCTATTGTTGTTTGGCTTAAGTAGCAATAGGTTTCTAGATTGTCCACTAGTGTTGGTCAATTATCTTAGAGAAATTTAGGATGATTAATGAATTTCCTATTGGGGTGAGTTATTTTATCAATCTTGGTATTTTCTAGCTCTTAATGTCATTATTGAATTGGTGGTGGTGTTAGACTTTGATTAATTCAACAATAAGGTTTAATTTGGGTGTTGGGCTTTGTTAGTGAAATTATAAGGAAACTAGCAAGAAGTAATTTAGGTGCCGGACCTAAATTCATTCTCAGCTAAAAGTTAAATAGGAAATGAAAATTTTGTGTCTATGATTAATCCACTCTAAGTTTTATTTCTACATTTAATTTTCTTGTTTATGTTTATGCTTATTGTCAGTTACTTACTTTCAATAGTTATTCATCAAACCACCCTTATTTTTAATGTTAATTCATTGAATTGATTTTCAATCTCTATTGTTTTAGTTGGACTCACCCTTGTTATAAGTTAAGGTAGTTCAATATATTATCTTTGCCAATCTTGACAACAGTCAAATTTTATCAAAATTTTGAAACAACAAGATTCAACCTCTGTTGTTATTCAATCGATCAGTGCCAACAAGAATACTATTCAACATTGATGATCATTAACGTTACATGACAAACACATGTAGTGAGTGACATAGCCTAACTCAAAGCACAACACAATACAATACTATAAATTTGGAGGTAAAAAAAAAATTGTTAGACTTATCCATTATTACAATTCATGAATATAATATTCTCATAATCTAAACCAAAGTTGAAAAGTGCATGAATCACTAGCTTACAAAGATGCATTCTAAAATTATAACTCTAGAATACCAACAAACAAGAAAAAGTAGTAAAATGTATGGCAATCACAAGGAATTTATGATGATAAAACTATATATATATAAAGGTCTTTTTCTTCTAAGAATGTTTGTGATGATAAAATTATAAGAATGTTTTCACCTAAGAGTCAAACTAAGAGGTTAAGATTGGGGAGGATTTTTTAGCTCATGGGTCATCATGATTCATGATTAGACTGTTGTAATTAAAATCCATTTTGCATCCCCCCAATATTTCCCAACAAAAGCTTCACACAAATTTTTTGAAGTTAGATTGATTAAGAAGACTCAAGTCTAAAGAACAATGCTTGAATCACACAAATAAATACAAGAGTTATGACATCAACCTTTCTATCACTCAATAAAGAACTATGTGGGCATGACTATATTTAAAGAGCATCAAGGATGAAAAATATAGTGTGATCAAGTATGACTATATAGAGTTTGTTGAATAACTATGTATCTAAAGTTAAATAACTTTTATGTTACTGTTGCAAGTGGGATTACAAATATATATATGTATAAACATATATAATATAATATAAAATAAAAGTTATTTAACTTAGATACATACTTCCTCAACTAACTCTCTCTCTCTTTATCTATCTCTCTATATAGACACAATAAAATATAACTAAATTTTAGTTTAGTAAAATTGGTAACTTAATGTGCAAACAAGCAGAGAAAGACAAAGAAATGAGTCCAAACCCTCAAAAAGGTACAAGTAGACACATTATAGGTAAGTTACATTTTATACAACAGACATCTCCATATGTCATGCCTCAATTTTGGGACACATGACTGGTGTATAAAATCATTTGAGGGTGGCTTCCTACAAGCCTGAACCATTCACTTGGAATCAAAGTAAAAGATGCTTTTGTAAATGGAAAGTAGATTTTATAACCTTAAACTTATGCATTGAATGATTTATGAAAGATCTTAACACATTATTTATATTGAAATATTGTTTTTATAATTCTAAGAAAAATTTAATCGAGTTTCCTTTCTTTAAAATCGAGGGCCATAGGTCATTATAACAACAAAGGGTCACACACCTTACCTCGAGACCTATATATACAACCAACATGGCACAATACCAAAACACATTAATCACACAATGCAATCTAGCACAACATCTGCACATGCACATGTAAGACCCATTCTAACTAACTATTATCCTCTAAAATATAACTTCAAGTTTTGTAAAACTAGTCTACCCAATCAGAGAGTAGGCTCAAATGAAAGTGGCTGGTGTAATGCAACAAGGATACAGTCAAGCTCAAAAAAACATAGGAAAGGAGAGGGGTGAGTTACAAGAACTCAATGAGTGAATAATTTACTAGAACCCACAATCACTAAAAACATTATTGGAAAAAATTGCATATAATCATAGAAATAAATGTTTATCATGATCTTAAATACTTAACATGTAAAATCCAAACTCAAACCTTACCAAACATAGTTTCCATTAAAAACATGTTTTCCAAAGTCATCATCAAAAGTTGAAAGCAATTATCAACTACAAGTACTTGCTTATAACTCAAATGTAGAATACATATGAAAATTCCACATTAAAATCCTCATGTATGGAATAAATATATAATGATAATTTTTGTTTTCTCATAATTCTTTACATGGAAATTAAAATGGGAAGTAAACAATACTATCTGCTTAAAGATGATTATAACAAGAGATAAATAAATAACTTTAATAATATTGAATGGAATCCAAGGTAATTCTCTTTAGACAACTAACAATATCAAATATAAATTTGAACCTGTTGACGGTGAAATCTAGTTCGTATGGATGACCTAAACTTCAGTCAACGGGGAGGAGTTCGGGAACCAATACTGCTCCTAAAGCACATAAGACAAAGGATTGAGAGGATGAAGGAGGAAGAAGATAACTAATTTAACATGGTTCGGCTAAATCCGGGTGGTACCAGACCCTACGTCCATGGTGGAGATTTTACTGATATATTGAAATTTTACAGAGTTTCTGCTTACAAGAACTGGCCTCCTCCCCTTTGCTAACAATGTAATCCTATTTATAGAGGAAGGAGGGGTAACATGCATTAATTACAAGTTACAGTTGTATTACATCAAATATTAAATGAAAAAGACAAAGAAAAGACTTCAAATTAGTCATTGCCAAACGTAGACTACAAAGTGGTCTTCCTAGGTTGGCGGTAGGCCTGAAGCTGTTGGTGTCTGATGTTTGGAATTATCGTGCCGAGCAAGATACTTGGGTGTCCCGAGTGGGAATTCTTGGCTCGAGGATGTCACGAGGGCTGCTGTAGCGAGGAAACGGGCACGAGCAGAGTGATAGATAACTTGTCGGGCCAATTTCGTGTCCTTCTCATTGGGTCGCGTGGTTGCTGGAACGCTGCTCTGCAGAATGTACTCCACAGAGTCATCACATTACGATGAGCGAGGCAGGGCTTGGCACTCAAAATTACTTTACTGTTGCTGCTCTCTATGAGACTTGGTCTTCGTTGTACCCGAGCGCCCGTCTTTGTGAGGCCAATTTTTGTATACAACATAAGCCCCCCAACTCTTGCTTTGCTTTGCAGGCCAGGAGTTGCATGTTTCCGAGGCTTGATTCGTATCTTCAGTCAGTGCCCTTCTTTGATCGAAATGTCTTGTCAAATGTCTTTCTGTTTTGTGTTAGGCCATGCTTTCTCCTATTTTCTATTTTTGGCTGTTGGTGTGGCACTGCCACTTGTTCCGGGCCGTTGGATGAAGATCAGGTCAGATTACTTCTAGATTCTTCAAAGGGCCGAGCGGGTCTATTTATAACCTGGGGTGTTTCTTCTTTCTTCCTAGACAAGCTCAATGGAGGAGGCTGAAGAGCTCCCTGCGCTTTGGTGTCATGGCTTTTGACGAAGCTTGGTGAGATGTGGATGGCCTATTGCAGGGTGACAGGAGATGTTGATAGCCCGTTGCACATGGCTCCGGTGTAGGATCTGCCTAGCGAGCTCCTACGGGGTTCTCACGGTGTCTTCTAGCTACCTCCTCCGGCCGTCGCATGTGGTGCTACTGCCTGGCCAGCCAGCTTCTACGACTTTTTGATTTGCTCTTGGCCTGGCTCAAGAGGACATGCCAGAGGAATAAGTAGGAGGAACTCTGGGGCTGCTACTCTTCTGTGAGCCTAATGACTGGTGGCTAGCTTTTTGGTTGCTTCTTGCCAGAATCATAGTGTCAGTCTCTCAGTCTTTTTCCCTTGATGTACTGTCACCCCGCTTGTTGAGGTCTTTATTAGGGATGAGTTCTTCTCCTTTTTAAACATTTGTAATGAATGCTTCACGCATTGCTGTATGTAAGCTTTGTATCAATTAATGAGAATTTTTCTTTTCGGCCAATCGATTGTGCTTTATTTTTCTGATTACTCAATTTCTTACGAGTGAGAGAGAGATAGGTCGCATGTGAGCTATGCTTGAGAGATCTTATGAGACCCAAATAACCTGTCGCATGATAGTTGTGGGTAGTTAGCTGCATGAGAGTTACAGGAGATCCGTCTGCATGAAAGCTACGAGAAATTCATCCGCATGAGAGCTGCGGGAAATTAGTGCAAAAGTTATTTTGTTTCAGTTTCCTTATGCCATAGTGGTTAGGATTTTGTTTTGTTTGTCGAAGTTTTGTTTCATGGTAGCAAGGTGAAAATTGTTCGCTGAGTTTTTTTGTTTCTTTTAAGTTTTCGAAGCCACGAGGTAGGCATAAGGGCCGTCTCACCCTCGGTTTTGTTTTTGTTTTCAAAGCCTCAAGGTAGGCATAAGGGCCGTCTCACCCTCAATTTCTTTTTGTTTGGTGAAACTCGTTTGCTTGGGATAATGTTAGTGGAGCGATGTTGTAGCAAGGCAAAGACCATTCGCTGTAGCAAGTAAACTGTAACAGGGTGAAAACCATCCGCTATAGCAATTTTATAAGGTAGAGTGTAAACTCTTCGTTTAGAAAGTATTTCAGCCAATCGGCAATTTTCATTAATTAGGTGCGCAATAGTTGATACAATTAGGCGTCATTGAGGAGTTACAGGATTAAAATATGGTCGTAACAGAGGGCTCAGGCTCTTGGATGATAACTCGCTGAGCTTGCTGAGCACGCTGTCCAGATAGTCTTACCACGTAATCCTATAATTGGCCCCTTCTGATGAGGTCTTCTATGGCATCTTTTAGCATCCGACACTCTGAGGTGGTATGTTCAGCCTCATTATGATAAGTGTTGAGTGTGTAAGTTTTAAAATTGAAATTATCACTCAAAATTACGCAAGTGCACGTAGTCAATTGTGTAATATAGAGTG
>JANHAO010013646.1:0-15730 GCA_026873985.1 Saraca asoca
TAGGGGAGTTTCCTTAGCCAAAGGGGAGGAAATTTTTTTGAAATTTTCAGCCATGGCTGCCCCCTTAAGCCAAGGAAACCCAACAGACATCTCCTAAGTACTTATAACCACCTACTACTCTAGCATCAGTTCAAAATATATTCATAATAAAATCATCATTATCTAATTGAACTGAATAAAAATAAGATGGATCTTCCAATTGCATCTTTTGAAAACAATCCATCATAACACGTTCATCTCCTTTTTTCATATATATCATACACTTTGCATGTATGTAATTCCTATAATCTACATCTAGAAAACCAAGATGCTCTTTTCCACCAATTTGCATACTCCATAGTTCAAAACTTGATTTAATTGGTATTCTTGATTTGTCAGCTTCATTTGTTACAATTTTATGATTAAAAGAAAATTTTCTTGTAGATATTAACATATACTTGGTAGGTGATGGGACAAATTCGTGATTGTGCTCTAAATTTAAAGAAGAAATTCTAAACTTATCATTATCTTGAGGTTGACAAGTTATATGTGCTTTACACCCCATTCTTGTAATTAGATGATAGTAAGAAGCATTTTCATGTTGTTTATTTATAACTTTTTTTTCCTTGCTTTGAACAACATGTTCTTTTCTTCACATCTACTCCTAGGTTTCTTTTGAACACTAAATACAACTTGACAACCATAGTTCTTATAGAACTGATGTGCATCCTCTTCTAGATTAAATTCCATTCCAATTTTTGGTTCTTGGATATGTATATCATATTGAACAAAATTAATTAAAGACTCATGATTCAAAATTACTTCTTATTCATTGTTTAATTGATTGTAATCATCATCTTATTTTTCGGTATCTATCAAATTGCAATAGAATTTTTGTGATTATGTATTAATAAAATAATTTATTTATTTGAAAATAAAAATGAAGTAGAATATTATGATAAGATGAACTTATAAAACAAATGCATTTACTTGTATTGATTTAGTGTTTGTTGTGCTTCTACTTGACCAAATTGAAGAAGAGGCAAGAATTACATCGATATACATGATGACAAATAAGTTATAATTATCTATAGGTGAATAAAGAACTATAAATAACTAGTCCGTTAACTTTAGGGTTTAGGAAAGTTTTTTTTTTTTTGAAAAAAAAGAGCAACCTTTAAAGTTTGACAAAGTCATAGAAAGTTGCACTCTGCTAATGAACTAAAAGGGGTCAAAAGCATGACCAAAAAAAAAAAGTGGACATGTGTTGGACAATAAAGGAGGGCAGTAGCTCTAGCTGTAGCCCTAAGTTGCTACCAATTTTTCTCTTTTATTGAATACTGGTCTTTCTCCTATGCATTCACATGGACGTATATGCTTTCTTAACTTTTAATGATGAAATAACCAATTTATAATAATATATAACCTATTCATTTTAGATAAATTTTTTACTATTCAAATGTAATAAGATGTAACCTTGTGAAGTAAAAAGAATCACTTGTAAATTCTTTTAATACATTAAGATGATATTTTATATAATTTTAATGATTTTTTTAATCAAAAAATGTGTTCAAAGATAAAGTTCATTGCGAAAATGTTTCCATGGTTAAAAGTTGAAATTTTAACATACACCTATACCAAAATAGAAAACAACTTTTGGGAAAGGGATGTGATTTGAGTGCAATAAGTAAGTATTGGTTAATTTAAATTCCAATTTCATGAACATTGAATAAAGAACTTGAGCATGTGAGAATCTATGTGAATTGGATGGAAAAACTTGAGCATCTTCCCATAATAAAGCCTTCGCAAAAATTTTTAGAAAATAGGAAAAAATGGATAATAGCAAATATTAGTTAACTAATTGTTATATTATGTCATTCGATAGTTATGCTAATATGCTTAAATTTATCTATGGAGGAATACAATTCTCAAGATAGAGAGACTCTATCCTCCACTTTGAATCTCTTAAACACATACCAAGTTAAAAAGGAAAAAGTGCTCTTAAAAAATTCAAATACCATATCATAGGAGAAAAGAGAGTTAACAGTGAAAAAAAAAGACAAATGACCATTTTTTTGAAGGAGAAAAAAAAGTCATGATTATTAAGACAATTTAAAACAAACTTATAGTTAAACTTCACTAAAAGAAATCCATTTATGAAAAGATTCTATATTTGTATCATGTACAGACAATATGGAAAATACATAAAAGAAAGTTAATAACAAATTATTTGCTCTTTTACACTTAATCTCTTAAACCTTCATAAAGCAAATAAGTGATCATTACCTGTCATCCTAAATGGGCTGGATTCTTTGGAGACTGTTGGAGATAGGCAATAAAACCTTCTACCTTATTTCAACTCATCAACACTTGTATTCTTAATTTCAGCTTCCCTGCTGGTATGACCTTCACATAAATATTGCTCCTTAGCCTCTAAAGGAATCATCACGTAGAAAGAGACCTAATAGTTTTGAAACAAATGTTTTAACCAGGAGAACATATACATAATAGGAAATGTAGCAAGCAAAGATATCCATACAATTTAAAGCACAACAAATACCTCAAACTTATGCCAAATTGTTATTCTCTTAAAACTTATGTGTACCTTTGCATTTGAGACGCCCACAAATTTATGTTTTATAAGGAAGGATAACATTAATGCCTCTATTGGTGTAGAGGGATCTCCATTCCACTTAAGCCCAAAATTCAAGTACTGAATTAACAACACATATGGTATAATCAACAAACTCATTTAACTAAAAAATTAATTGAAGAAAGTACTAAAAAATGCTTTCACCTAAAAGTTTTCTTGTCCACTATGTGGACTAGATCAAACCAAGTTTTCAGTTCATACACTCTGATATAAAAGGTAAGTGATTGGATAATCAAACACTAATCCACAACAATATATATGTGAAATGTAATAGTCAAAAGATTTCTATATAATGCAGTTTATGTCCTTAAAAGTTAAATATACATTTCTAACTCATTCTTTAGTTAGTTTCAAATATAATATCGAAACTTTACCAATAAGCCTTAAGAAAGACCAAATTCAGTTTACATAAGCTTCAATTTCTCTTTCTACTCATTCAATTCTCTTACATCTTTCTTTATTTATCAACCCAATGTTTTGATAAACCTACTTGTCACAAAGCAATTAGATCTTAAAGTGTAACCAACATATGAACAAAAAAAAAATCATATACAATATTAATACAAAAAAATAAAGGGAAAGAAATGAAATACATAGTTTCATAGAGATAATAGAAAAGGTGATATCATATTCTTACTTGTACAACTTATCGGAGAAGGAGCTATAATATAGATACAGAAAAATTAAAAACTTAAATTAATAAAAGAAAATGGAAAAGGATCAATTGATGTCTTAATAAAAGAATGGCATAAAATCAACGCATATATATGTTCAATTGATAACCATCATCAATCAACTAAAAGAGTAAAAATTCAAATGTTACCAACAAATGCTCTACTTGATTATACATTGTTTAAATTCAAATCAAGTAAAAATTATATGTACATGAAAGCTTAAGTAAATTGAAATAATCAACCTAACATAATAGCAAGCTAATTAGATACCATCCATTTTCCAATATGAAAATATTCATATGAATAAACTAATACTTGCCAAAAATTAAGAACATGCCAAATAATGACAAAAATGTTTAAAAAGTAGAGAGTAGTTCCTGCTTATACTTGCTTACATTTAAAGAAGACAACAACCTACCTTCTTAAACTTAATTAGATTAAGATCAAAGTTGGTGTCAATGATTATTACAACATTAGCAAAAAAACAAAAAAAGATTAAGTTTGATTTATCTCAGTCTTTTGTATCTTTGTTTTTGGGGTTTTGCTACTTCAAAATTTCATGATTTTTTTTTATGAAAGTTTAATATAAAAATAATAAGATTTGTAACTTTTATATAAAATTTTACAATTTGTTTATAAAAAATTATAAGTATATATAAATTTTATATGCAATAAATACATAAAAAGGTTACAACTCTATCATTTAAAGTTGCAACAAAATTTTTTTCCAAATTTTTATAAAGAAAAATTACAACTCTTAATAAAGAAGTTATTAAAATATGTGTTAATATGATTTTCTTTTAGGTGCATCGAAAGCATAACATCTGTTTCTATGCCAAAATGCTATTTCAAAACAATGAATTCATTTATTTCCCTCATTATTATAAAAGACTAATTGATACTGAATAGGGCCTCATGGATTTTTTTAATAATGAACTTAATCTAATGCAAGTGGACTCTTTCTCTTTAGAGGATGTTCACAACCCTACTGATAGCCTAATAGAGTTAGCAGATAACATGTTCAATCCAAATCAATTTGATAACCCCCAGGAAGGAGATAAAGGCCCAAATAATATGCCAAACATTCTTTTCCAACCACAATGGCCCTCTTTTTAGTTATTTTCAGAACAAGACAACCAATTAGGCCAATGAAAGCAACTTAGGAACATTATTTTACCCAATGGAAAGGAATGTCTTACTAATAGAATTGTCATGCTTGATATGTCTACTAAAGAGATAGAGTCAAGTTCTCAAGCTTTTATCAAATAGACTGCTATGAAATTTGAATTTGTTATCCAAAATGAAAGCGTTAATATCATTGAGAAAATAATAAGGGTTTAAAGAAGGGACAAAGTAGAATGAGGTTAGAGAGAGTTTGGAAAGAATACAGATAATATAATTAAATAAATAAAGACTACTTAATTACATTTAAAAGACATAGCCCTACTCCTCTATTTATATAAAGGTTATACAAAAGGTAAAGTTCTAATAAAATTTAATAACTTATGACTTATTTTTAGTATTATATTTTAACTAAATAACTAACTGATTTATTAATCATATATTCTATTTCTATTTCCTTTTCCTAACACTCCCCCATAAGCCAAAGCTTCCAAAGCTTTAAACTTTCAAAAATAAAATGTAATAAAAATAATTATAATGTCACGACCCGCCCAGGGGATCCGTGACCAGCGTAGGTCATCCGTTGGAAACCTCCTACAAGTCTGACGAAGCATATTGACTCATAAATATATATCTATTTCTGTTGAAAATTCGATAGAGTTTCCCTTATATTCTGGACGCCCAGACTCAAGGCCTTAATACACGACAGGGTCACACGCACATCAAAACCTGTATAATAAATAAACAAACACGTAGTAGCCCAGACTAGACAACAGCAACCTACTGGACATTCAGGATTCAATCACAAATATAATACAATAAATAATCTTATTTAACAACTAAGTTATAACATCAATTTATACAAAGTTTTCACAGACAACTAATATGGGCGATATGCCCAGCACAACAACCATAGCAGCAACCAAACACGTAATAGCCCAAGCTAGATATTCATCCTATTGAGTATCCAGTACACAAACTAATACCACACGTGATTATTAATATTTTACCAATTACTTGTTTATATATATACTATTTTATTCTTTTTTATTTTGTTGAAGAAGGTTTTAGAAATTTAGTGAGTAAGTAGTCCCACCAAAGACTGAAATTTAATTTACAAATTGATTATAGAAAATCCATTAGAAAAACATATATATATTTTTGAAACTATACATTTTTGTTAAACGAATTTTCTATCAAAATGAAACCCTTTTTGAAAACTCTTTCATACTTTTTATTGTAAGAGAAAACATATATTTTTTTAAATAACTTTTTCATAAATTCAAAATTTTATAAAATATTTCAAAACACATTTCTATTCTTTAAAAACAAATACTCGTTGGATCCAGATAATTCCAATAGGTACCCAGAATCGATCAGATCACCCCTATACCATCCACAATACCAATTAAGTATTTTTTGTCATATTACACCCTCCCCCTTATCACTCCAACTGTCACTGGGTGGTCACAAGTTCACCTGAGGCTTTCTTAGGATTATCCAGTGGTTTTGGATCCAAAGGAATCCAACAGGGAACCAAAATCGGATCTCCAAGTCCAACCGTATTACACTTGACTAGTTAACTTCCTTATTTCTCCTACAGATCAGAACTGATATATACAGGTGCACTTACGGGTTGTCAAGGAATTACTAATGGATCTCAGTTAAATAAATCATCTTAAATATATGATATAGCAAGAAATTTAGTATTTGGATAAGTAACAGTGTTAAAACATATTTAATTCAATCAAAACATTTTCAAAACCAACTAAAGCATTTTTGTATTCATTTTCATTCAAAACGTAATGTCAATACCTGAATTCCAAGGAAACTTCTATTGGTAACCGTGGCATCATCAATATTTCCTTTTTACCTATTATTTGTATCGAATACTCCTTTTCAACTGTCATTTGTCATTATTGCCCTTTGGGCTAATGTCACCATTCAGGCCATTTTTTGTATTACCCAACTATACATGCTATTTACAAATATCACCAGGTTACCAATGGGTTTCCATTGGGCCCAGGGTTTCAAACTATCCAAACCTTTTTACATTAAAAAATATTCTCTTCATATATTAAGATAAAAATACATATTTTAAATACAAATATTACCTCAGAATAAATCATCATCGGTAAATCAATTGTATCAAAAATCATGACTTAACATTCCACTAAATCACTTTTTCATACAAACCAAATTTGCAAGGGTGAGACCATTTACTCACATCCGAATTGTAAAATTTATAGCAATTCAAGCATTACCTAACTATAATTTATCAAGAACGCATCAGAAATGCACCAGAATCAATTTATCAATAAAGTTTTCAAATTTCATCAATTACACATTTTCAAACGTCCACACAAATTTGTTGATAACTGTCAATCAGAGTATTATAGAATAAAACGGATGATTTAGAATTACTCACCATGTTTCAATGGTTCACCTGTTATCTTGCCACCGGTTGGAACGACGTCGGTGGCCAGAAGTCCATGGTTAGCCGAACTAGCAGAAAAATAAGGAAGCAGAAGAAATCAAGTTGCCATGCAATTGCTGTGATTTCCAGCCGCAGAAGCTCATCGGAAGTGAGAAAGGAAAATAGCTACTGGAGAAAGGGAAGAATTAGCCTAAGGATGCTGGCTAGATTGAAAGAAGCCTCACAATGGAAAAGAAATGGAAAGCTAACCTGCTGGTGTTCATTGGTAAGAAAGGCGACAAGCCGGTAACTGAGATGCCAATGCCATAGGGAGCTTCTTCGAAAGTTTCTGGAGTAAGCTTGAAGACTCCGCAACTCAAGCTGAAGAGAGACCCATGGGGGAAAAGAGGAAACCAGGCTAGTGACATATGTAATCGGTCGCCCCCTTTTATAATTAAAACTATTTTTATATTTTGCACTTTGGCCCCTAAAGTCTTAACTGGCTTATACTAGGGCCTAATACTTTTATGCCACCTTAACAAATACCCAGCTTCCACAAATCTCTTCAATTTAGTCCTTACCAATCTTTTAGTTTAGTGTTTTTTTAATTTTAATTTAATTTTATTTTTTTGTAAATTTTTTTTAGGTGTTACAATTTGAACTTCAAACTTTACGAACAGCTTGCAATAAACAACACAACTCCCCTGAATGTAAACACTCACAAACCCTTAAAAAAAATAACACCAAAACCTCAACAAATATAACTCTTAAAAGTTTTCAACGAACTACCCCTGATTGTTTCATTAACCTTCTTCTAGTTGTTCTCTTCAGTACAAATAACACAGATTCTAGAAGTCTTTTGCTAGCTTCTCCTAAGTTACTCTTTCAACTTTTTAACTAATCCTCAAAATTACTAACACATTTGTTTTGAATTACATCAAAACCACCTAATACTACCATAAATCATGTTGCTCTTAGGTTGTGTTCATTACAGCGAACTTTAAACACAAGGTACATTACCTTGCAATTTAAAAGACACCAAACATATTTTCACTGACTCTAACATGATGTACAACACTTATCATAGCCACAGCCAAACAGCCAAAACTAGTGGTCTGAACTACTTCAAATTTAGGATAACCTCACTAAATTAGACTTATGCAAACATAAGTCATACCAAATAGTGCTCCAAATTATATGAAAATACAAAAATTCATGAAACAGTGCTTCAAATCACATGATGATATCGAAAATTAAAAATCACCAAACTGTGCTTAAAATTACATGAAGCCACCAAAAGTCACAAGTTTGCTAAATAATGATTCAAATCACATAAAGACACCAAATATCACAAGTCGCCAAACAATAATCTAAATCACATAAAGACAGCAAAATTTGCTAAATAGTCCAAACTTGCATAACACCAAAAATTCACTCCAAAACACATAATAAAACTACTTTGCCCACAACAAAGTTGCAAGACCTAAAGTTACACTTAACTCCTTTCCGACATCAAAACCATTACTCTTGGAATGTTGCCAAAAAAATTACTTCTCATAGCATCTCACCAAGTCCATTTCTTGCAAAAAAAAAATGCTAGTGGACCAAAGAATAAGTGCAGTAAATGCAAAAAAATAATGAAAATTGGAGCAAAAATTACTCCTATACCACAAGAATAGAAACACTAATCTGGTTCAAACTTTTGTGCATCTGCCAAACGTCACCAACAATCAACCAATTCCCTTATCCATGCCTAATAGTCATGGCATACCCTAACCAATCAGAAATTTCAAATAAACCAGAAGCAACTAGCTAATAAATATCCTAACACAAGTGCACCTATAAATTTATAATTATCCACTCTGTTTAATATGTATTAGGGAGTCATAGTTTTTTATACACATATCACATTTAATCACTGATTCAGTAAGATCGCCAAAAATAGACAAAAAAAAAAATCAAAACACCTTTTTCCTAGATTTTGTTCTAAACATTTAATGGTATGTGTTGACATGCTTCTTTGTATTATCCTCTTTACAAAAATTGAAAAATTTACAAATCTTGGACATTTTCTTGGGACCTTTCCATTGCACGAAGTATAAGGTTTTTGTATGAAGCAGAAGACGAACATGATCAAGGTTGGCACACCTTATTTCATTAGAAATCCTTGTTTATCACAACCACTAGTGATTTTGAAAACATATCCTTTAAATTCCTCATCCAAAACATCACCACTGACCTTTTGTGAGATTTTTTTTATTCCATAATGCACATAGTTTCTTATCGTCATCAATTTCGAGCTTCTTCTAGCACCTAGTGGTTGGATTTGAGATGTTGAACTTCATTTTATAGATCCAGCCACTACAAAGTTCGACTGTGAGCTACCAAAGTTATAGTGTTAGTAAAACAAAATATATCTTTAGTTTTTCTTCTTCTTTTTTTCTTTCATTCATAAAAACTCAATCAATAATAACAATAAAAAATAAATAAACCTAAAAAGAGTTCTATTGGAATAGCAACTTAACTCTTTTTTTTTTTTAAAAAAAAAAATCATAATAACAAAACAAAAATTAACCAAATTTATACTAAAACTATAATAGTAATTTAACCCCTCGGAGGCTGTTGGAAGTGGTATAGCCCACTAGGCCTTAATATGGATGATATTATTCTAATATTATGTTAAAAAATAATTAGAGTTTAGAGAAAGGGAAAATGTAGAGCTAGACTAAAAAGAGTTTGAAGAGAATACAAATAATATAATTGAATAAACAAGGTTGTTGAATTACATTTGAAAAACTTAACCCTACTCCTCTATTTATATAGAGTTTATACAAGAGGTAAAATTTTAATAAAATTCAATAACTCATAAACTTATCTAAATTTATAACTTATCTCCAGTATTATAGTCTAACTAAATAATCAAATGACTTATTAGTCATATATTTTATCTCTATTTCCTAACAAATATAATAAGTGGCTTACATGGATAAAATACTACTTCCCCTTTTGTGATTCCTCCTACTATTCCTCTTACAATTAGTCATATGACATTACCAACTAGGACCATATACTTGGAGAGCAAAGTTTAAACCATTCACTAGCAGATTAGGTGCAATTAGCTATGCCACAAAATCAAAGATTGGACGTGGAAATTAACATTCATCAAACCTATATTGCTAGTTTCGATATCATTCAAGCCCGTATACAATATTCCTACTTTATCTTTTCAAAATAGTAGGTTATTGTATGTTCCTGCAACTAATGGCCTTTTCCTACTCTACCTTTTTAACTGATTTTATTAATTTTAGAATGTAGGTATGTTATCTCACTACTTTTTTTCTTTATAATTACTTCTAATATAATCAAATGCCTTCTATGGTATTAGAGCAATCCAAAAAGAGAAAACAAGATATGCCCTTACTTGTACTGAAAAGAGTAGAGTAATTATTTGAAAAACTTCTAGATGATTACACATGGGACATACATCTTTCTAATAGAAGAATTTTCAGGCTCATATCTCATACTACTAAGAGCTGTTTCATCTCACAAGGTTTTATTAGCACTTCTTCTATTAACACTACTAATCCCTTTGAACCTACAACTGAAAGTAGAGTAAACTCTTTGAAAAGTGAATCTATTTTCACTACTAATTTGGCACTATATTTTAATATAGCAGAATTTCCATCTCACTGCGATAACGAAGATGGATTTGAAGCTAGGTTTTGTAGTTATTGTGCTTCATTCTTTTTTACTACAAATAATCTTCCTTTACTTACCTTGGATCAATTAGAGAGAAAAGCATTGTTCACCAACAATTCTAAAATTGACAATCCAAGTACTTAATGTCAACCTTCATCTTTAACGGAGGAATTATTGAAAGTCGTTACCTTAACGTTTCATAATTAGCATCTGGGGTTCAAGGAGGTAGTCCCACGACAGTTTCCTCCTACACAATAAGGTTTCTAGCCTAGAATTGTAAATGTCTTAGTTGTCACTCTATAATTTTCAGATGCATACAACTAATAAGGGAATGCCAACCATAATTCCTGCATTTGACTGGGACCCTTCAAACTATAGCTAAAACTAAAGCCTTTTTGCATTCTCTTAGTTCTTAGGACATGGTTAGAGTTAATGTCTCTAGCCACAAGGTGGGAATCATCATGGTTTGGTCTTTTGGATTCCAAGTTCGGGTTCCATCCATTTTTCCCAATTGGATTCACTTAAAAAGTGGAATCTAATAATGTCTCTGACTTTTTCCACATTAGCATATATAAACCCCCCAGTTAACAAGACAAATAACTTCTATGGGATTTCATCAACATTGTTTACAATGATTTTGCATCCCTTCCAATATCCCCTGGTGATTTTAATTAAGTGCTAGAGCTTTTTTATGAGTTAAGTTCTTGTTCTGCACTTCCAAGACCACAAGCCTTCCATGAAATTATTTTTGAATGTAGGTTATGTGACCTAGTAACTAGGGGAAATTGATTCACATGAACTAACAATAAGGAGAGTTTGAATTGTGTATGGGAAGGACTTGATAGAATGTTATGTAATAATTAATGATTGAGTTGTTTCCCCTACTTAAAGGTCCAATGCTTGACTTTACTAGCTTTTAATCACTCCCTTATTTTACTCTCAACATTAGAAACTTTTGATTTTTAACCTCATCTCTTTTAGTTTGAAGCTTTTTGGACTACACATCCTAAATGCTCAAAAAGCTTGGAATTCTACTATAAGTGGGTCCCTATCTTTCAGATTGATTAAAAAATTAATACAAACTAAAAATAAGTCAAGACAAAGTTACTTTTGGACAATTTCATTCTAAAATTAAAGATTTGTAAAAACAAGTGGAAGAATCCCAGGAACATACAAATAATTTGTTGCAATCAAATAGGTAAGACATCTCAAGTAAGAAAGGACTCAGACATCAACTGGAATACCTGTTACAGTGCTAAGAATTAATATGGGTCTAGAAAGCTAGATAAGTTTGGCTAGTCAATGGAAATAAGAATACTCACTATTTTTATACTCTGATAAATAAATAAAAAGCAAGAAATATAAAAAATGACAATGTTACTTTGTTGGAAGATCATAATAGTATCAAATCTGCTGTAGTTGAACATGTCTTTAAGCTTTACCAATCTAAAACCTATCATTTAGAAGCAAAAATGCTTTTACAACTGGTGCATATTCCCAAGTTAACTGATAGGCATAAAGATATCCTTCTCCAACCTTTTGAACCTTGGGAATTGGAGAAAGCTATTAAAGAATCTCCTTCGGACAATTTTCCTAGCCCTGATGGTTGCACAGGAAGATTCTATCAACATTTTTGGCACTTGGTTGGAAGGGATGTATCTTCTATGATACTATCTTTCTTAGATGGAGGACATTTGTTGAGAATCATAAATGAGACAGTCATAGCTTTAATCCCCAGAGGTGAGAATTAGGTTATTTTTGTAGATTATAGACCTATCAGCCTATGTAATGTGCTTTATAAGATTATTGCTAAAACTTTAGTGTAAAGGATGCAATCAATCCTAGGGGAAGTTATCATCATACCATTTCAAAATGCTTTTATTAGGGGCAGGCTTATTGACGACTGTTGAGATTGGCAAAAATAATATTGAACCATCTAAGCAAATAATTAGGATGAGTCTTGGTCGAATTCACAAAGACTGATGATTATTTTCTACGTATTTACAGTGTAAAATGAGGGGTTGGATATCTAATTAGAATAGGTATTTAATCAAACAGTTTAAATGCAAAGCAAATATAATAAAAAATAGAAGGAAAAATTAAATGAGAAAGCTTCAACCTAATGGACTGTTGCAACCAATTTTGTGGCTAATCACACAATTGTTTCATTCCCTCTTTTATCGCTTAGTCAAGAAACTAATTAAGCCTAACATTTAATTAATTCTTATTAATTGCTTCCTAAATTTGCCAACCAAGCTTAGCACCCAATTAATCCTTATTACTAAATCAGTTGAAGCCCAACATTTTAACTAATTTACCAATAGCATTAAAATCTAAAAAACACCAAATTTAATTAATCAATTTACCTCAATAGAAAATCAACTAATTACCTTTAATCCTCTAGGATAATTAATTTTTCTCAATAGTAAATTAAAACCCTATTTCTACTTCAACCAAACAGCTACAAATAACAAGTTGCCTATGAAAATTCAGCTAGCAATAAATCACAATGAATAATCAATTAATTCGCCACTTTAATCAATCATTCAACACAATTATTAGCATTAAAATAAAGAATCAAGAAAATTAAATTTGGAGAAATTGGAATTACAAGCAAGTCTTACCATCAACAAAAGAATTGGTGCAGAATTTCTTTTAGATTAAAATAAAAGTTTAATTACATATTAATGTAAAAATAAAAAAAATAAAAAAACTTAATTAGGGTTGCATTGTTGTCCTAATAGAGCTCCTCCTTTTCTAAAATCAGAGACAATGTAAAAATGAATTTAAAAGTTATTATAATTGTAACTCATTTAAGTATTTATAGGCTCATTACACTGCCTCTTGATGGAATTTTTTATTAGGATTGGAAGGAGGCTTAATTAGATGTGAATTCCTTCATATGGAATGTAGCTTTATCTTTCAAAAGTCCAACCTGTAATAAAATTTAACACTTGTCCACAATCATGAAACTAATTCAAAAAGGTGTAATTTAACCTTAAGCCCTACATGAAAGTTGTAATAATGAATCTTAGCTATCCTATGAGCTTGGGTTTGCACCAAATTGTGATGAAATTGCTGAAATTGGATTTGGGTCGCAAGACAGCACTCTGTTTCAGCTTCTGAGCTTTATTTGATCTCCAAAACAGTTGAATCGGACATCTAACTTTTCATGACATTTTTAGACCTTTCTCTTATCTTTTCAATGACATAAGAATCACCCAAAATCAAAGTCTAGAACTCAAGATACATCCAAAAATCTGAAACAGTGCAAATTTACCAAATAAATTTAATTAAACACAAAAACTAAACAAACCACAAAACCAATTACAAGTATTCAATTAAGTACATAAACTTGATAAAAAATTAAGTATAAAAGGATATAAAATTTATATAAATTGTGTTCATCACTTATCTCAAATAATATTCTCATTGCCACTGAGCTAATGCACTATTTGAGTCAACAAAAGTAAGAGACAACATTGGGCTGCTCTAAAGGTAGACTTCCATAAATCTGTCTTGGCATTTCATTCACTTAATGCTGCAACACATGGACTTCCCTCCAAACTGGATCCAAGTTATCAAGCAGTGTATTACAACTGTTTCATATAAGGTGGTCATAAATGGGGATCTAACGGACAACTTTTCTCCCAAATGTGGCCTTAGACAAGGGGACTCCCTGTCTCCTTGAATTTTCATCCTGTGCACCATTGTGTTATCCATAATCCTCCAACAGGCTAATTCAGATAAAGGGACGCAAGGTATCAAACCAATTAGGCAGGCCCCTCAGATTAATCATCTCTTTTATTCTGATGATCTGTTTATCCTTTTAGGAGCTTCCACACTTTCCTGTAACAAGATGAAGAGTATCTTTCAAGACTTTGAAAAACTTTCTGGTTTACAAATGAGTGAAAGGAAGTTAGTTTTAAAGTTTAGTCCAAACACTCCCAGAAAATTTAGGAAAGTTCTGTCTGGAATACTAGGTGTCAAGTCAGTTTCCAATATTGGCAAATGTTTAGGCACCTATGTTGATGGACCTCATGATAGAAAATTGATCGAATCTGAGACTCTACAGAAAATTTAAAGGAAGTTGCAAGGGTGGAAAGCTAAGCAATTATCTCAGGCTGCTAGGCTTGTGTTGTGTAAGAGTGTCATTAATTCAGTTCCCACCTATTATCTGTCAACTACTGTCTTGTCCAAGAATTGTCAACATCATATAGAAGCAGCTGTCAAAGATTTTTGGTGGAGAGGCTCAACTGAAAACAGAAAGCTCTGTCTGAGTTCTTGGAAATCTCATACCAAACCATTGAATATGGGCGGGGTTGAACTTAGGAGGATGAAAGAGTTCAATGAAGCTTTGGTTTGCAAACAGCTTTGGCGAATGGTCTCTCAACCTTCTTCTATGCTGGCACAAGTTTTTGTTGTGAAGTATGGCAGAGGAAAGTTGGCTGACATATTCAGTAGCAAAACAAACTTTTCATGGAGATGAAGGAAATAATCTCTGCTTCTAGTCTGATTCAGTCTCATCTTCAATGGCAAGTGGCCAATGGAAGGAATATCAACATTAGGGGACCTTTCTAGAAGCAAGATGCAGGCCCTGTTCCTTCTGGACTTTAGTTTGCTAGTGATTTCATTGAATCAAACTCTAGACAATAGGCATCCAAAAGCTCAATACAACTTTCCCTGCTGACGCAGTCAACTTTTTCTTTCTTAGGGACCCCTGATTGGCTGGCCTGGACTGCCTCAGCCTCTGGTTAATATACAGTCAAAAAAGGCTACAAACTTTTAACGGATCAACATCACCTCCAGCCTGATTTTCCTTGGGACAAGCTGTGGACACTTAAGCTTCCTCCCAGAGTCATAGTTTTCTTGTGGAAGTCGTGTAATCACATGCTTCCTACTGTAGATTTCCTCCAGCAAGGACATATCAATATTCCTCAAGTGTGTTCTCTATGTGAAGCACCAAATGAGGACCTACAACATTTGTTTATCTTCTGCTTATTTTCCAGAGCCCTGTGGCTTGGCTCATAACTCTCAGTTAGGCCAGAAGAAGCATTGCAGTCCCCTGATGTAGTTTACTAGGTTCAGTCATGTATTAATACAGGACAGTCCTTACCAGACTTTCATTGTCAACTGACTTACCTTTTGTTCCTTATTCTCTATACAATCTAGTATTGTAGGAATAAA
>JANHAO010013647.1:0-15732 GCA_026873985.1 Saraca asoca
TCACTCTATATTACACAATTGACTATGTGCACTTGCGTAATTTTGAGTGATAATTTCAATTTTAAAACTTACACACTCAACAAGTATGATGCTTATTGCATGATTATTTTTGATCACATGGTCAAGTTGGGTCAATCTCTTTATTAGCTTGGTCATCTTTAGCATATGAGTTGCAATAGATGATCCATTACTCATTTTAAAGTTGAACAATTCCCAAGACACCTTGTATCTCTCAATACAAGCATGCCCTTTATATAGCTCCAATAAATGTAGAATCATCTTAGAGGGTGTCAAATTCTCATGCTACTTTTGAAGCTCAGGAGACATTGATGCTATCAACACATATGCTACCTATTCAACATCTTCCTTATGTTTCAAGTAAGCATCAAAGTCAAAACTTTCATTCTCACCTGGACCTTCAAATGGAGGTACATGAGGATCCTTCTCAAGGACATAGGCTATATTTTCTTGCTTGAGGACAATTTTTAAGTTTCGTAACTAGTCCACAAAATTTGGATCAGTAAGCTTAATATCAATTAGACTACTTCTTAAGGAGATGTTATTCGTCATTTTAAACAACTTTCAATAAGACTAGAGTAGATTAATATTTAAGCATAAAATTCATTATATATGGACTTTAATAAAATGAGCTCCCACTACTTTCTTTAATTCTAATGTCCTTTTGTCTTAGAATTTGATTATCACTTTGGATGATAATCATCTTTGGTTAGAATCCCAGTTTAATTCACATGAATTTCGCTAAGGCCAAGGAATCTAAATAAATTAGACTAGGTAGAGAACTCCTTGTCAATGACATCTCTATATAACTCCTAATCATTAAGTTGAAAACTCTATCATTTATTATCTTTCACATCAAACATTGTTAACAACTCTTTTCTTATCATGTTCAAAGTGAAACCTAATTACACTCAAACAATGTATAATCAATCGATGAAGGTCAATCCAAACCATACATGTTTGTTAAGTTGAAAACATCAACTAAGAATATTTTCAAATAATAATAACATGAAAGATATAACGTAATCTTGACAGAGGCCAACAAGTTATCATGAAATTGATCCCTAGTTATCATTATTTTGATGGGTGGTGTTGGACCATGATCTTATCTTGCAATTAAAATTAGTGAGGGATCTTTTAAGTAGTCCAGTATTTAACTATTAAAGGTTTTATGCACTAGTCAACATCATACATACATCCCATTTATATCAAATATAAAAATCCTAGGCATGGATACGTTTATTACTCTATATCATACATATATCATCATTTGTATCATACATATAAATCATATTCACACCTAACATATATGGGATGATTACGGACCAACTTAAATTATTCCTTTGAGCTATAAAAGGAAAAAATCTCCATGAATTGCTCCTCTTGCCATGCTTCATGCTTGGGCACCTCCTTCCTCTTTGAAAAGAAACAAAATTCCTTAATTTCTATCCTATATAACTAATTACATCTTATAGAAGAAACCTTGAGTTAACATTCATAAAGAGTGAGTGATGAACACAATTTATACTTATTTTATATCCCTTTATACTTGGTTTTTTTTCATGTTTATGTGCTTAATTGGATGCTTGAAATTAGTTTTGTGGTTTGTTTAGTTTTTGTACTTAATTACATTTATTTGGTAAATTTTCCTTGCTTTAGACTATTTCAGGTTTTTGGGCATATCTTAATTTTTGGACCTCATTTTTGGGTTATTCTTGTGTTTTTAGAAAGCTAAGAGAAAGATCTAAAAATGTTATGAAGAGTCCACAGCCTATTTCAGCCGTTTTGGAGGTTAAATAAAGCCTAGTAGATGAAATAGAGTACTGTCCAGTGACCCAAAATTAGTTTTGGTAATTCAATCATACGTGGAGCTCCATCCATTATTGCAATGCAAAACTAAGCCCATAGGATAGCTAATATCTATCCTAAAAACTTTCGTGAAGGCCTTAAGGTCAAACTACACTATTTTGAATAGTTTCATGCTTGTGGACTTAAGTGCTAAAATCTATTACATGTTGGATTGCTCTGGAAAGTAGTCTTGGTTTTTAGCTCATAACATGAGCTAAGAACCAAGTTTTTATGCATAGTCAAGGTTATTGAACTCCTAAGATACAAGGCTACATTTCATGTGAAGGAATCCACATCCAATTAAGCCTCCTTTCAACCCTAATCAGCAGCCCAATCAAGAGGCAGTGTAGTGAGCCTATAAATACTTATTAATGTGTATTGATGTATAACTAAACTCTTATCTCAATCTAAAGGAAATTATGCACCAATTTTTTTTTTAATTGTGAGGCTTGCTCTTAATTCCAATTTATCCCAAATTTGATTATTTGTTTTAATGCTTATAATTGCTTTTAGTTGAAAGGGTCCACTAATTAATTATTCATTATGATTTACTACTAGTTGATTTCTATAGGCAATTTGTTATTATTTGTGGTTGTTTGGTTAGAGTATTAATAGGGTGTTAATTTATTACTAGGGTAAGTCAATTTTCCTAGAGAACTGGGGGTAATTAGTTGAGGAGCTACTAGAGTAATTTAATTAATTAGACTTGGTATTTTTAGATCTTAATGCTATTGGTAAATTGGTTAAGCTATTAGGCTTCAATTGATTTAACAATAAGGGTCAATTAGGTGCTAAGCTTGATTGGCAAATTTAGGAGAGTGATTTTATATTTGTTTTGTTCTACATTTTTCTTTGATTATGAAATTTTTTTTTGAAAAAAATGGTAAATTTTTTTTTGTTCCCTTGTTTTCATTGATGATGAGTTTGTTTAGGTCTTAAATAGGTTGCAATTGATTTTTATGGTTTCATAGCATGATTTGATAAATTGTCTTGCCTTTTGCTTCTTGAATTTGATTAGCGTTGTGATGAAATTGAAATGTTTGTGGTTTGATTTTTGTAGACATATAATCTATGCAATTTTGAGCCATTGTTGACCTTTTTTTAACAGGTTCCTCTTTTTTTCTTGCGTGTGATTTTCTTTCATGAAATTGTTACTCTAGAACTTGCTTTGAATCTTTTTGAGATTACATTGGCATATGTATGCATGAATATGATTAAGGCATTTCTTCGATTAAGTCACTTTTTCCCTTGTAGCCTACCTTGCAATATACCATTGTTAATCACCTTTGAGCCAAATTGACCTTTTTCTTGTTATGTAGCCCATTACAAAGGCAAGCTTTGAATGTCTTTACTTTTTCCTAACTATAGGAATTAGTGGAGAATTTAATTCATTAGTAGGATAGGTTCTTGAACAAGTGTGAGGTATGCTAATTGTTTGGTGAAAAGGCACTTTTGATTCATTTCAATGGTCAAGGAAAAAAAAAGAACTCAATGCAAGTTAAGATGAAAAAAAGAAAAAATTAAATTTGAAAGAAAAAGAAAATTTTCAAAAAGAAAGAGCTCAAAATAATAAAAGGTGAAAAAGTGAAGAAAAGGAAAAAGAAAAAGAGAAATGTAAAATGTGCAAGTTGTGATGTAGATTCTGGTTTTAAATTGTTTCTTTGCTTGTTTGGATCTATGCCATAATGCTCTATTAGTCTCTTTAGTTTTGCACTTTCATATCCATATCATTCCTTTCCTCTTTTTTTCTTTTGATCACATTACAAACCTTGTGAAGTCCTTTTGATTTGTGCTATGCATGAGATTTGAGTAATGGAGATTTGATGATAAGCAAGATTATGGTAGTGCACTTTCATGGATGAAATTGAGTGAAATACTTTCCTATTTTAAACATAAAGAGAGTTGCATGGAGAGCTTATCTTGTGAGGGTTTACCAAGTTAATCTACTTGGCTTTTGAATGAAAATGGTTTGCTAGTTAATTTTTGAGTTGTTGAGAATGTCCTTTATGAGATACTATGTCTCTTGAAATTTTGGTTGTTTCCTTGCTTTTGGTTTTTCATTCTCATCATTGTTGAGAGTTTAGTGTTGAAGTCTAGTTTAGTTTTTTTTTTTTTTGGTCTCTTACCTAAAGATGTGCAAGAGCTAAGTGTGGGAGAATTTTATAGACATAATTCATGCATATTTTATATCCTTTTATACTTATTCTTTTGTCATATTTATGAGCTCAATTGGCTAATTGTGATTGGTTTTATGGTTTAGTCAGTTTTTGTGATTAACTGAATTTATTGGGTAAATTTACATTATTTCAGATTTTTTCAAGTTTTAGGCATTTCTTGAGTCTTGGACCTTGGTTTTAAGTGATTCTTATGTTTTTGGAAAGATAAGAGAAAGATCTAAAAATGTCATGAAGATTTCCAAGCCTAATTCAACTGTTTTGGAGGTCAAATAAAGCCTCGAAAGTAAAACAAAGTGTTGTCATGTGATTAAGAACCATTTTTGGTAATTCACCCATAAGTGGAACTCCATTCATCATTTTAGTGCAAACCAAAGCCTATAGGATAGCTAAGATGCATCCCAACAACTTTTATGAAAGGCTTGAGCTTAAATTACACCATGTTGAATCAGTCTCATGGTTGTGGACTTTAGTATTTAATTTTGTTACAGGTTGGATTGCTCTAGAAAGCTATCTCAATTATTAGCCTATAACTTGACCTAGGAATTAAGTTTTTATGCAAGGCTATGGCAATTGGACTCCTGAAAGATAAGGCTACATTTCATATGAAGGGAGCCACATCCAATTAACCTCCTTCAAACCCTAATCAACAGCCCAATCAAGAGGTCATGTAGTGAGCCTGTAAATACTAAGTTGAGCCTTAATTATAATAACTTTTAGAATCATTTTTGCATTGTCTCTAACTTGTAGAAGGAGAAAAGCTATGCTAGAGCAAGACTCTAGCCCCAATTAGGTTTATTTTTTCCTTTTATTTTTGCATTTTATTTCTACATTAATGTGTGACTAAACCTCCATTTCAATCTAAGGGAATTTATACACCAATTCATATGTTGATTGTGAGACTATCTCTTAATTTCAATTTATTTGAAATTTGATTCTCTATTTAATGTTTATAATTGCCTTCGATGATTAGTTAATAAGGCCCATTAATTAATTATTCATTGTGATTTATGGCTAGTTAAATTTCCTTAGGCAATTTGTTGTTGTTTGTGATTTTTTGGTTGGAATAGTAGTAGGGTTTTGATTTGCTACTGAAGTAAGTCAATTTTCCTAAAGAATTAGGAGTAATTAGTTAAGTTGCTATTGGGATAATTTAATTAGTTAGACTTGGTGTTCTCAAATCTTAATGCTATTGGTAAATTGATTGAGGTGTTGGGCTTCAACTGATTTAGCAATAAGGGTTAATTGAGTGTTAGGCTTGGTTGACCAATTTCATAAGAAATTAACAAGAAATAATTAGGTGCTAGGCTTAATTAGTTTCTTGGCTAAGCGGTCAAAGAGGGAATGAAACAATGTGTTAAGGGTCAATCACTAATTTGGTTGCAAGAGTCTTTTGGATTGAGCTTTTCTCCATTTGATTTCCTTTCATTTCTGATTCCAATTTCCATGCATGCAAACTGTTGACGGTGAAATTTGGTTCTACCAAATTCTTGTCAACTAAGATCAGTTCTTGAACCCCAAACTACTTTCTAGTTAAGGAAATGAGGAATGAAGAGGATGATGAAGATGGTGAAGAGGAAGAGTATAAACGACATGCAATATTTTTAATGTGGTTCAGCTAAAACTAGGTAGTACTGGTCTCTACGTCTATTGTAACTTTTATTGATTTGGAGAAAATTTTACAGAGTTTCAATATAGCTCTCTCAGCTTGCTTACAGTGATCCTCCTCTTCCTATTTATAGAAGATGAAAAGTTACAATTGTAATTTTGTATGTTGTAAACAAGTTACATCAAACTTCAAATGTACAAGACAATATAAACTCCTACAAATCAGCTTCTGCAAGTTGCTTTTTATGGGTGAGTCCCTTATCTGTGAGCTGACGTAAGCTTGTTTGGTGCTCTATCTCATTAAACCTTTTGGCTGGGTAATGTGCCTCACCTCATGAGCCGAGACCCTTGGCTCGGGGTCATTGATAGCCTCCATTCAGCGAGATTGGGTTTGCTTATAGTGAAGCGGGCTTGCACAAGATTGGTTAGTGAGGTCAACCTCGCACTTGGTGAAGTGGGCAATTCATTTCTTGATGAGCTGTTTCTCTAGCTTTTGGCTTCTTTGCATCTCGACCTCGTGATTAGTGAGGTGATGCAACCTTAGCAAATTGAACTTCTTTTCCCTGGACGTAGCTTTCATCGGGCTTCTGCTTATCTATTTTATGAGATGGATTTCACCCATAACACAAACTATTTGATTGAATTCTTATTTCTAATTAGATATTCAACCCCCTCATTTTACATTGAAAACACATTGAAGTAAATTTCCATTCTCTATGAATATGACTTGGACTCACTCTAGCTGCAAACTTAGGTAGTTCAACATTATCTTTGTAGGTCTCGACAATGGTCAATGAGATGAAAAAAGAATTTTATATTCTAAATTAGGGAGAAAGGTAGAACATATGGACCCTATTTAATACAAATTCCCAAAAATAGAATATACATTATATTCATAAAACCTTCGGTCCATAATCATCATTCTATGCATTCAGGTGTATATGAGGCACATAAGACAAGAACTCAAAGAACATTAACTATTTGATTCAAATTATGGTCATGCATATCTCAATTCATTTGATTTAAATAAGTTGACTAATTTGATTCAATCATCAAACATCACAATCAATCTATTTTACAAACTAATCATCATTAATTCCAAAATCAATCAATTATTCAATTCCATGTCACTTTCCAAAAGAAAATACATTATCTTATTTGGTGTATAAAGGTAAATTATTTTTTCATTATAATTAAAATATTTCAAGCCACTCAATAATCATTTTGCTATTGGAATGTTTTCAAGGTAGGAGTCAACAAATTTTTACTAGTAAAATTCAAAAGTTATATTACATTTTGTATTAAAAACAACATTTAAAGAAAAATTTTCAAATCCATTCTTTTTTATCTTCAACCTATCTATATAGTTTATTTGCATGTAATTGACTCTAAACCTTTGCTAATTATATTTATTGTCCAAATACTTTCTTAACAATATTGAATAGAATTATTAAATATCAACATTTGTAAGGATCAAAGGAGAGAGAGGAATAAAGAGAGATGGGAGAGTGATAAAGTCAGTGAGCAAGCAAGGGAGGGAGGGAGATAGAGGGAATATAGAGGAAGAGAGGGAGAGAGATGAAAGAAAGATAGAGATGAGAGAGGAAGGAAGGGAAAGAGGGAGGTAACGATAGAGGGGGTGAGAGGAGGGAGAGTGTTAACAAGATAAAGTTGAGAGATATAGAATGATAAGGATGAGAGAGAGAAAGGTAGAAAGAATGAAGGAAAGTAGAGAGGTTGGAGTGAGACTATGTAATATATGGTGATTTGGGAAATTAATTTATTTTAATTGAGAGAGGAAGTCACTTTCTCCTAACTACATTATCACTTTCTATTGACCAAAATAAACTTTCTATTAATCAACTTTCCTTTTAGCTCTAAATACAGGAAGGTTTGGAAAACAATTTTTAGAAAAACATTTTCCTCCAAAACAAATGCACCTTAAATATGTTCTTTTTTCTTCAAATATCAACTTAGATATCAAATTATTGAAAATTTTCTACCTTAAACAATTAGTTATTTTATTAAGAGCCATCTAAATAATGTTAAAAAAAATCAACTCATTTTTTTTTTCAAATCTCTAGAGGCAACTTTTGGTGTTTGAAGATGAAAATTTAAAACTTCATGTTAGAAATTGGTACCTTCACCCAATTCCCTTTGTCATTGTCTTTAATTAGCAATAATCCATACAAGGAAAAGAAAATTTTAATTCCTCTTAATATTGACTCATTAATTCTAAAATGTGTACCCTGAGTTTTCCCCTTACTAATATTTTAAAGCATCATGCTTAAGTAAATAAAGAAAGAAAAAGATTTTATGCTCTTTTTGCAAAATTTTAAATATTTTCATAATTTCTTCAATTTTTTTCTTAACAACTTGTAGCTGATTAACACAAAAAATTATAATTTAAAAAATTCTAAATTTTATAAATGAAATGATAACTTTTTACATATTTGTTGCAAAAAAAAAATTCATTGAAAAATCTTGTTTTTTGAAATAAACTTGCAAAATTTCACACAAATAATTCACAAAAAATCGTAAGTTTTAATAACTTTGCAACCTAAAAAAGAAAAAGTCGAACACATACCAAGAGAGTACCCTTAAAAAATTGATGCATTAATCAATGTGTGTACAATTATTATGAAATGAAATTATGTATAGATTGCCTTTCATATGAAAGGAGAAGAGATATTGATGCAACTTTTTAATTTGATTTAATTTTTGTATTATTGTAGGTAAAAATACAATACCAAATGAGATTGGCTATCCCTACAATCCAGAAATAATGAATTTTGGTAATGCCAACCTCAATGGCAACATTCCATTATCAATCTAATATTTCTATGTTGAAAGAAATTATTACACTATGTGACAATCAGTTCTCATGCAGTCTTCCATCAAGTTTAGGCTCTAGGCTTCCAAATCTTGAACAACTATTGTTATAACAGAACCATCTTAGTGAAAAAATTTTGAACTCTTTAGCTAATGTTATTGAGCTCCATTTGCTAGTCTTGAACACTAGTTTCTTTTTTTGGGTCACCTGCCAAATATATTTGGTAATTTGAGAAACCTCCAATTTGTCCACCTTGGTAATAATAATATGACCGTTATTCATAAATTCTTTAGCATTTAAAAAGCTTATATGTTTCCAATAATCCATTGAATTCCATCCTTCCCATTTCTGTGGTAATCTCTTAACTTTTGTTGAGTACTTGAGTTTTTCAAATTGTAAAATAAGGGGTAGCATTCCAGAAAATTTTGGAAACTTAAGTGGCTTAATATCTATGGCCCTATCTATGAATCAATTGACTGGAAGCATTCTAATTGGAATATAGAAGTTAAAAAAGTTACAAGGTCTCTTTCTTGATGACAACAATTTAGAAGGATTTCTTCCACAGCATTTGGATATTTTATATTTGCCTTTTCACAAGTTTGTTGGGCCAATACATACTTGTTTGGATAATATTACAACTTTGAGAGAGCTTTATCTTAATAATAATAATTTTGATTTGATGACACCTATCATATTTGATCTACCTCTACTTGGAATCTAATAAGTTAAGGGGATCTCTTGTGTTAAAGATAAGTAACCTAAAGGTGGTCATATGCTAGTTTTTCAAAAAATCAATTATGAAGTAGCATCCTAGGCAGTATTGGAGAACTGAAACATTAGATGAATCTCTTGTTGGCTTAAAATAGATCTGAAGGGTTCATACCAGAGTCTTTTAGGCATATACCTCATGTCTTTTCTTCTTTTTGGACACACATGAGCACACTACATTACATTTTCTTTCTTTAGTACTCAGACTTCTTTTTAGACACACACATCTAGACTAGCACCAATACCTATTTATAGGCCATAATAGTCAATTGATTTAACTAACTTTAATTGATTGATATTTTCTAGAATTATCTTGATAACTAATTGTCTCTTGCATTCAAGCTTATTGGAAGCTTCTTGTTACCACCACTTTATGTGTTGCTTCTTCTAGAAACTTTGCCAAGTTTAGCTAGCTATTAAGCTTTGCTTTGAACATCCTAGACTTATCTAGAACATTATCAATTCTTAGAGTGGTGGTGATGTCTTTAATACTCCCCCATAGCATTGACTCTCTTGTGTAATCTAAATTGATCTCATAACTTTGAAAATGCTATTCTGCACAATCCTTTTGTCAGCATATATGCTACTTGCTCATCAATATTAACTTGCTTCATTTCAATTTCTTTGATCAATACCCTTTATCTTATGAAGTGGTAGTATACCTTGATGTGTTTTGTCCTTGGATGAAACATTGGATTTTCTACCAAATGTGCCAAACGTGTCATAGACTGATTATTACAATGCAACTCAATCGCACTAGTAGTTGGTTGATGTAATTCCTTCATTAGCTATATCAACCACATGCATTCTTTTGTCACCATTGTTGCTACTCTACACCCTACCTTCGTTGTTGATAGTGACACCATTGGTTGTCTTTTGCTGCACCAAGATATCACTCTTGATCCAAGCTTGAATACATATCTAGACAATGACCTTCAAGCATCATGATCTCTAGGATAGTCAACATCATAATATCCAACCATTTGAAATGCCTCACCTTTTGCATAAAACAAGCCAGAATCAATCATTCCCTTGATATACCTCAAGATTTTTTGAGTTGCTTCCATATGATGCTTCTTTGGATTCTGCATGTATCTACTTACTACACTAACTGCGTATGATATGTTTGGCCTTGTTAATGTCAAATAAATGAGGCTTCCCACCAATTGTTAATATATAATCTTCTCCTCCAAATCTTTTCCTTTATATGTACACAGCTTCACATTGGCCTCCATTGGTGTTGATATTGGCTTGTAATCAAGTAAGCCAAATCTCTGGAACAAATCCTTTGCATACTTTTCTTGACATAAGAACAAACCCCTATTAGTGTGATCCACCTTGAGTCTAGGAAAGTGCTTCAACTCCCTAAGATCTTTCATTTCAAAATGAATTGATAAATTTTCCCTCATTTGGCGGATCTCCTTAACATTATTTCCAGTGATGATTAAATTATCCACACACACTAGTACTATTGCTAGTTTTCCATCATGTACCTTGACAAACAAGCTCATATCTAATAAGGGTGAGACAATAGCCACATTATTGCCATCTTTCCATGCGATGCCCTTGGTGCTTGCTTCAACCTATATAATGCCTTTCTTGGCTTGCACATATAGTTTGGATAGATTTTGCTCTCAAATCCTATTGGTTGCTCTATATAGATGTCTCAATTAATTTCTCCATGTAGGAATTCATTTTTTACATACATTTGCCACAACTTCCAGAACTTGCTTACTATTAAGGTTAGTAGAACACATATAGTAGTGATTTTTGCAATTGGACTAAATGTCTCGTCATAGTCCAACCCATATTATTGTGAAAACCTTCAAGTAGCCAAATAAGCCTTATATCTGTCCACCGTTCCATCCACACAAGTCTTCACTTTGTAAAACCATTTGCAAGATATGGGTTTAACATCTCTAGGCCTTGGCACTAATTACCAAGTTTGATTCTATTCCAATGCTAGGATCTTTTGCTCCATCGCCTTGTTCCATTCCTTCTTCTATGAGGCTTCCTTGTACAATGAAGACTCATTTCCATCTTTGATTTCTACGGTATTTGTGTGCTCTTTTTTACTTTTTGTGTGCTCTCCCATCACTTCTTATACCTTAGCTTCAGTCTCTTTGCCACTTCCATTAGGTGGCTCTACCTGTTATCATGACTTTTTGTGCCATAACTCCTTTCTTTTATTAAGATCAAATTCTTCCTGAACCATCACAAATGATGCACTAACATCCCAATCTTCTTCACTATCACATTTTTCTACTTGTTAACCACTAGATGTGGTAACATTGCTCTCTGTCGTCTTCTTTTTCTTAGACCAAGAATCTCATGCAAAATGTCCTTTCTTTCCACAATTGTAACATATCATATCCCATTTCTCATTACTTCCTTGACAAGCTTCTTTAGGTTGAGACTCAATTTCTTTCTCCTTCTTATCTTTATTCTTAATTTTTTTGTGTGGTTTTTCTATCTTCTTGCTACTAAAGAGTGCTTCTTCTTCATTCTTAATAGACACTCTAACTAATTGTTTGGCTAAAGCCTTTTGGTTGGCCAATAAATTTTCTAATTCTAAAAGTGTAGGTTGTGTTGGCCAACCTTGTATAGCAACAATAAAGCTTCTATACTCTAGCCTCAACCCATGTATAATAATTCTTTTCATATGTGTTTCAAGAATATTGCAATCAAGATCTAATTCAACAATTTCTTGATAGAGAGTCTTTACATTGCTAAAGTATTGGTTGATTGTCATGTCTCCTTGCACAACGAACATCAACTCGCTCTCCAATAATTGCAACCATGTATCATTCATCTTTGAAAACACTATTTCAAAGGTGTCCCAAGCCTTCTTCGGCTTCGTTGTCTTCCTCACATGCTCTAGCATTTCCTCTTCCACTATGGTCTTAATCGCAAATATGGCCTTTCCCACTTTCACATTTCACTTGCATAAGGTTGTTGCATATTCCACTTGCATAAGAGGTGGCAAGATCTCACTACCACTCACAACATGCCACAAATCTTGGCCTTAGAGATACAACTCTGTACACATTTGGCATGTGTTATAATTTTTCCCATTGAGCTTCCTAATTCCACTAACTACTTGAATCTCCACCATTGTGATTTGGTGAAATTTCTACACCCACTATTGCTTGGTCCTGAACTAACAATGTCACATTCCCTGACTGTGCTTTATGTAGAAAGGCTCCCTCACAAACGATGGGCCCTCACTACTTCTCAAAACCTTTGCGGGATGATCTCGCTCTGATACTAGATTGTAGAGAAAAAATTGCACTCACACATGACAAACTAATTTTTCTTAACAATAACAAGACCCCTTACACACATTAATAGTGCTTACACTCTTATACACCAAAGCACTTTTTATTAACACCTCACTAATACAACATTCAAACACACTACTTTCTTCAAACTCTACCTCACTCTCACTTGCCTTCACCAACTCTTGACTTTGGGACATATACCTCACGCTGCTTTTTCTTCTTGGACACATGTGAGCACATTACATCACAATTAATTCTAAGATGATATGACTCATTGTTTATAGAATCATTGGCAAGGTGGTGCACATATTACTCTTTCTTGTCTTTTATTGGATGACAAGCAGTTTTATTTCTTTTAAAATATTAAATTTTGCATTTTTCATTATTTAAATATCACTACAAGAACTTCAGAAAATTCCAACGGACAAAATCCGTTGGAATTTGGAATTGGTCATTCCAATGGAAATTCCAATGAATATTGGTTCGTTGGAATACCGCTCATTGGAATGGCAAATTCACACATCTTATTCCAATGGATTTCTCACTCCAATGGAAATTCCAATGGACAATGTTTGTTGGAATATCCATTCATAAAATTTGTCCAACGAGTTCTTTTAATAGATTTTCCAACAAATATGTTTGTTGGAGTACTAATTTAGTTTTTTTTGTTTTATTTATTTTTATCCCATATCCATTGGAGTACTAATTTAGTTTTTTTTTGTTTTATTTATTTTTATCCACTCCAAGGGATATTCCAACACGTAAGTCCATTGGAATCATATTCCCATGGATTCCTTCCATTGGAATATCCGTTGGAATATGAAATTATTTTATTTTTTTAATTTTTTTAATAGTTTGAAAAATGTTCCAATGGGTTAGTGTCCGTTAGAAGTTCCGTTGGAAATAAAAAAAAATTTTCAATCACTTTTGTTTTATATACTACCTAATTCAACAAAATAGCACAAGGAATAAAAAAAAATCACAATAAATAACAAGTAATATCTAATGAAAGAAAATCCATATAATAAATAATATAAAAAATCTAAATGTAACAATGTCAACAGTAACAACACGTAATATCTAATATGAAAGAAAATCCTTTTTCTTTATTGGCATTAGATGCATATGATCATTATTTGAAAACTGATTTGATATTATATGGATCTTATAGGAAGACTCGTTCAATGGCAATCATTTTACTTGATATTTGTTAATGTGATTGCCACTATTCTATGACAAACTGCTCAAAGCCATTTTTCTTCACAAACTGCTTAAGACAACAAGACACTTGTCACGTCAAAATTAAACAGCTGCATATGAAAACGAACCTTGGCTTTTGGCCCTTGCCTCTACCAAAGACGAGATAGGTTTGGAAGAAAGAAAAACAAATATATGCTAATTTGACCCAAAAAAAAAGATAATGATAGATTATCATTTTTTTTTTTACATTTTTGCTTTTATGCACACTCTTTCTCTCTACAAGTTTTTACAAAAATTTGTAACCCTTATAAAAAAAATTGATTTTTTTTAAAAAAATTTAAAACGTGAACAAAAGCAAACCGCATTTTTCTAATTGTTTTGTGATATATAAAGGGGTAGAATTTTAGTCTTTGCCTATAGCAGCTTGGAATCCGAGGAAGATGAATAGAATTAACTTTTGATCTAGACACATTGACTTATCACAATAGGCTGACGCGTATACAAATAAGAGACAATTATCAATGGATTGTGTTGGAGTGTTCAATCTCACATTGAAAGCATGGAATTAAAAAAAAGAAGAAGAAAGAAGAAAAATAGAAGAGAAAAGTTAATTATTTCAAATTGTTAGTTAGTTTGTTAGTTATTCAATTTGTTAATTTTACAATTGATGTAGTATAAATACAACCACAAAGTCTAATATGAAATTCAATAGCATTCAATCATCTTCATTAATCTCAACTACATGCTTTGTTTTCATATTTTTTTCTTTCAAAGTTCAGATTCAATGTTTCATCTAATTCTCAACATGGTATCAGATTAAAAACACTTCTACAACCCTTTAATCCTTCATCTTTTTCATGTATGGCTGGCTCACTTCCTTTCCTTTTTGCTGTTAATTTGTGTCTACTTCAATCGGCATCATCATTTTTCTGATTGAAAATGAGTTCCATCAATTCCCCCTCCGTCACTCATTCGATCAATCCTTTGGATGATTCCTCCAGTCCATATTATCTTCATCCAAGCGACAATCTTGGGGCTTTATTGGTATCAAAAATTTTTAATGGTGACAATTATGTTGCATGGAGCCACTCCATTATCATTGCATTGATAGTCAAGAACAAGGTACAATTTATAGATGGTTTCCCCTTCCCAATGATCAACTTGTTAATCACACAATATAGTTACAAGCAAATAACCTTGTTTTTTCCTGGTTGATGAATTCTATTTCCAAAGAAATACGTAATAGCTTACTGTTTGTAACTTCTGCTATTGATCTTTGGAATGAACTTAAAACCAAATATCTTAGGAGTGATGGGTCATGAGTTTTTCATCTTGAGAAATCCTTGAGTTGCCTTAGTTAAGGTTCTTTATTTGTCACTGAGTATGTCAGTACTTTTAAAACTCTTTGGGATCAATATATTAGCTACAGGCCATTTCCAACATGCACATGTGGCAAGATGGCAACATGCACTTGTGAAATTTTTACCTTTCTACAAATTAGATAGCAATTTGATTACATGCTAAAGTTCTTGGTGGGACTCAATGATTTCTATGCATCTATCAGAAGTCAATTACTGTTAATGGTCCCACTACCAAGCATGTCAAATGTCTTTTCCTTACTGCTTCAAGAAGAGAGCTATAGACAACTTACAAATTTTGCTACCTATAATGAGACACATGCCTTAATGGCAAAGCAATCCAATTAGTAGAACTACCAACCAAAATCCTTCAAAGACAAATCAAAGAAATCTGCTCTACACAATACTCATTGTGGCTATAATGGTTACGTAGTAGATAAATGTTTCCAACTTCATGGTTATCCTCCTGGCTGGAATGGACCAAAGGGAAGATGAAAAGTTGCTTTTACAGATGCGGCCATTACAACCCTAGAAGTCTACAATCAACAGAGTAATCAATAACAAAGATTTTATTTCACTCCAGAAGAATTCAATAAACTCATGGCTCTTGCAAATTCCACTCAACCAAACTCTTCCAATCAAAA
>JANHAO010013648.1:0-15793 GCA_026873985.1 Saraca asoca
GTCTTTTACATGGAAGGTTATACTTTGACCAAGTCAAACGTGACTCTAGCCATGAGGAACAATAAAGGCTTGGATTGGGTATTTCCGTAAGTGTAGTTAGGCATTGCCTAATCATGATAGGATTCATTACCACTCTTTGGAGTTGATATCCATGGCCACTCAATAAATTGGTTTGATTGATTAATCCTTGCAAGGTTGGATCGAGACTCAAATGGGATTTGAGTGCTTAGGTTCATTGGATGTTGAATAATTCACGAGGTTGAGAAACTATGATTAGTTATAGAGGTTGACTAGTTGACTGGCATCCATACTGACTGATCGGATATAAGTAATGAAGGGATTGTATAATACAGAGAGATCAGCCACAGACAGGTTGTCACTGTTGTTAACTCCTGCCGAAAATTGGGTAGCTATAATGGCTTGCTAGAGTCTGCTTATAGCTTAAAGTCTATATATGATTAATTTGGAGAAATTGATCAGAAAATTAATTGGATTAATTCTGTATGCCTTCAAATGATTTGAAGGGTATTATGGACTTTTATTAACATTTCAGGGGCCTATCTGGTCACACGCAAAATGGAACAAATGAGGAATGACCAAAATTTGGATATATGGATGTCTGGGGACCAAATTAAAAAGGGCTGATATCGGTGGGACTGAAAAGAGTTTTTCAAAACCATAGGGACCCGATTGTAATTTGTGAATTTTCTAGGGGTCAGTTTGCAATTAAAGAAATTGCAAAAGGCAAAACGGCGCTGTTTTGCTTGAGGGATATTTGCTGCCCAGGTAACGCGTTTTGCACGTGCTCGACGAAACTTCTTCGTCTTCTTCGATGGACTCTTCGGTTTCCTCTCCACTATGGTTCCGGCATTATTGGTCCATTTGGCTTGCGAAGCCTCCAGCTAGCACTGGTTGGGCCATTCGTCCTGCCGGCGTGGACTACATTGGGGCCAGTCCGATTGAACTAGAAAATCGGTGACGATTCGTCTTCCTTCCTTTTTCGCTGCGTTTAAGCTAGACCAAAGGTTGATTTTGCTCTTCTCACACTCCTAATTTGATATTTGAGCTCTAAACTAGCTAGATCTTGGGTTGAATGTTCGGTTGATTGCAGGAAAAATTTTTTGTAATTCTTGACCATTTTGCCCCTGGCATGGCCGAACATTCTTTCACCTTATGCCTAGCATAGCCAGATTAATGCATACTTGTTATAATAAGATTTTCAGAAATGTCCTTATGAGCATACCTTGTATATCAAGTCAAAACCTAATGATGGTCTTATTATTATTTATATTTATGCTGATGACTTGATATTTACGGGAAATTGCAAAAATATGTTTGATGAATTCAGGGAGATATTGAGTAGCTCGTTTGAGATGACAGACATGGGATTAATGTCCTATTTTTTAGGCATTGAAGTACAGTAGACTGATGATGGTATTTTTATTTCCCAACAAAAATATGTTAATGATATTTTAAAATGTCTAAAAATAGAGTCGCTCAAGCCTATTAGAACACCAGTTGCAGAACGATTAGGGTCAAAGAAGGAAGAAAGTGGAGAACTAATAAATCCCATATATTTTAAAAGCTTAGTTAGGAGTCTAAGATATCTGACTTGCACCAAACCAGATATCGCCTATGGTGTAAGTATTAGTCGATTCATGGAAGACCCTCGCCAATCACATCTGCAAGTAGCAAAATGAATTTTATGGTACATGAGTGGTATCCATGATAATGGAATCTTTTATTCCTACTCTAACAATTTCGATTTGGTGGGATACATAGATAGTGACTAGGCAAATGATTTGAAAACTCAAAAAAGTACTTTTGGATATGCTTTCTTTCTTGGACAAGGATTTTTTTCATGGTCGTTAAAGAAGCAACAAGTTGTTCCACTTTGCATAGCAGAAGCAAAGTATATGGCTATAACTTTTGCAGCATGTCAAGCAGTTTAGCTTCGTAAGATGTCCGATGAATTAACACATGAATAGGGAGATCTTACGAAAATCATGTGTGATAATAAGTTGGTTATTGCAATGGCCAAAAATCCAATTTTCCATGGCAGAAGCAAGCATATTGATATCAAGTATCATTATATTCGTGAGTTAGTAAAAAATGATAAAATTAAACTAGAATTTTGTAAGTCTGAAGATCAAGTTATAGTTATTCTGACAAAACCACTAAAGACGGATGCGTTCGAGAAATTGAAGATAATGATTAGTTTTATTTCAAAATCAAATTTAAGAGAGACTGTTGAAAATAATCTAAATTAGATTTTATAAATAAAAAGGATAAATAGGATTGATTTGTTAGGATAAAACTTTAAGTCTTTATTTTTTGTGAAGATAATGTTGATTTATTAGGATAAAATTGAAGAATTTTTTCCTTATCTTATTAGATTAGTTTTGCCTATAAATATAGTTTATTTCAAATTTTGTAATGTAATCAAAAGATGAGGAAGACAAATAAGTTAGCAAGCTTAAGAGTTTAGATAAAGTGTTTCTTTGGGTATTGACTTAAAATCGTAATTAATAAATTTCTCTTTTTTTATATTCTTTTTCAAAATTCTTCTTTTTTATTCTTTTGATTCTAGCAATAATGACCGCCACTACCAACAACACCTATGTGAACAACACCTATGTGATGGTAGAATTAGAAGTTATATTAAGAACATTATAAATACGGAAGCATTTGAAGGAAAAGAAGATAAAATAGAAAGTATGGCTGTAGAATTAGAAGTCATTAAAAGAAGATAAAATTGAAAAATTAGAAGTCATGGTAACAACGACAAAGTTGAACTTAGGAGGGAAGCTTTTGAAGAAAAAGACATAAAATAAAATAAGAAGGATTAAAGCTTTTAAAGGAAAAGAAGATAAAAAAAGGAAAAAAGATGCAAGCCTTTAAAGGAAAAGAAGATAAAAATAAGGAAAAAATGGGGGTAAGAGAGGCTCGTACTCTCGATCTCAGGACTGCTCAGGAGAAGCTATGAGACCTACGCGCTAACCAACTGCGCCACAGCGGCTTATCAGCAATTTTATATGTATTGTGGTCGAATTCTTAGGCTTAACAAACGTGTGGTGGCCGATTGTTGCTATGGCAACCACACACAAAATCACATTTACGTCATGACCCTTTTTTGTCTGCCATGGTTTTAGCACGAGGTGATGCTGCGTTTGAACAATATGTCCTCAAATAACCTTGATCACACGTAATTTTAATCATTAACCTTTTTTTTTTTTTTTTATAAGTACTAATCCGTGTTGCTACCACCATATGATCGTAGCTTAATCCGTAGAACATGACTATCTTCATCCCCTTCATTACTAACCTTTGCCCATAACTATTTTTTTTCTATTATTAATACCACACATCATTACTATTTGTAGGTAACGTCTTTCTCTTTATTATCATCACCATTATATAATAATAATTTTATTTAAGTTAAATTTTTTCTACTATAAAATAAGAAATATATAATAAATAATTATATATACTATCAAATGACATATCAAATATTGTATAAATATAAAAATTTATACTGTGCATATTCTATATTATTATATCCAATGATTGTTATGATAACAAATTAGACTTTAAGGTATAACTTAATTACATATTTATTTTTAATTCTTAAAAATATACATTTTTCTTCCCGATTTTTGTATTTTAAACATACATTTATTTCTATAATATAAATAAGTGTCAATATAATTAGATTAAATCTTAGAGCAAAATAGTATATTTTTACCTTATTTTTTTAATTTTTAAAATATAAAAAGAATTGAAAAAAAAAAGTAGGTTCCAATGATTGAATATGACAAATACGAATATGTTTATCAACTATATTAGGTCACTCTATAGTTTGATATAATCGCACCTCTGTATCATTAAATATATCCACGCTACACGCTGTACAGGAGTTTTCTATAAATTTTGTTTTCTACATCACTCCCTTCACAAAGTTTTATTTGTCACTTAAAATAAAGGCAAATGAAAGAATTGTATTTATTTGTTTATTAAATAAAGTTAATTAGTAAATTGAATAATTAAGTATTCATTAAAGGTAACAGAAATAAAATTAAACAAAAATGATAAATTCATTTTTATTAATCTAAATCGCTAATAACAAGAAAGACATTGAAAAGAATTTGATATGTGACAGTTAATGTGATCCATCTTATTTCAAAGTAAGGTATAATGATTCATAATTTCTAACAATTTATGTTGTATATAACACTCATTTTTTTTCATTCAAATCTTCTCATAAAAGGAATATATCTATCTTCATAATTCGGGAATGGGATAATCACGAGAATGCCAAACCACAAAATTGATTGAGGGCAAATCTAGGTACTTGCCTCTCGTTGAAATCCAAAAAATCTGTGTCAATAATAATCTTTCTATATCTTAAGTAAAGTCAAAGAATTCTTTTTTTTTTTGGACATATAAAAGACCTAAAAAGAACTAAAGTCTAACAACACTAGGAAAGGAAACTCCTACAGTATCTTGCATATGTAGAGAACCACACTCATTTCGGGATAAAAGAACATGAACACCAATATCTAGAATACGAATATGTGAGACTAGTTAATCAACAACATAATTACTCTCCTAATAAGAATGAATCAATCTAACTTCCAACGAACATTTTATAGGAAAATGACCATATTGAATGAAAGAAACATAAGGATGATTATTGTGGATATTTTTGGAATCACACAAATGGCCTGATAAAAGATTAATGGACAGGCCCAACTAATATGGCCCCAGCTTAATCATGATTGAGGCCACTAGAGCAAAACATTGGGTAGCCAATTGTGAACTCAGATTGTTAGTCAATAAGGGTCAAAGCAACAACCTCAAGTCATTAAGGACGAGGTTTAGCTCACAACTCTCAGGTCTTTAAGGATGAGGTCTAGCTTGCAGCGCTCAGGTCGTTAACGAAGAGGTCTAGCTCACAGCTCTTCGGACGAGGTCTAGCACAGTTATCAGGACAAGGTTTAGCCCTACAGCTCAAAGCATATTTTCCTAGCTAGTAATTTAGAGAAATCCGTTCAATTGGCCATTTAATAAAAATCTGTTATTGACCATTATGTACCCAGTTAATGACTCATTTCCATTATGAAATACATTGTAACACCCCAGCCATTATAACAAAGGGTTGCAATCATTGTAAAAGAGAAGGAGAGACAATACAGATAGAATGCTAAAAAACTTAACCAAAAGACTGAGAAATAATATAACTGTAGACGTAAGGATCGATTGACTTTAGCCGAACTATGTTAAAAAGATCTTGGTGTCCCTTGTTCTTTCTCTCCTTTACAAATTTGCATTCACAATTTGTTGTTTGGGGTGCTAGACTTAGATTGACTGATTTCAAACGTCAACATTTTGTCACTAGAAGGAGGGCCCTAAGTTGCATTCTCCTTGATTTTCCATCCAATTGCAATGGCTAGAGGAAGAACCACCAGGCTAGCCTGATGGTCACATGGAATTTTAATAGCTTCTTGTTTCATAGTAATGAGCCAAAATCCAGCCTTGGCATATTTTCATATCAATCCTCTATTCAGAGTAGTACATCAAAGTTAATGGAAGCTATTTGAGCACAGATTTCACTTGTACGCAGTGAGCAATGTGATGGGATTGTGAGATTGAACAAGGTGAGATGATTAGAAAAAAAATCGAATGAGGCAAGATGATAAAAAAAAAAGCTCTTAAAGCACCTCAAAGATACTATTATGCAATGTTAAGAAAGCTTCAGCATACACATGAACATAGATGACATCATTGCAAACATATATGCTTGGCACGACCAGATTCCAAGTACCAATTGAAGCCTTCCCCAGAGAAAAGTGAGCTATTCTCAAGGTCAAAAAAGGTCATGGAATGCTAGCTGAGGCGTGACCTATTGGGCATTCATTGCTAGCTAAGGCGCGACCTACTAAGCATTTAACTTAGTTGATATTCAAGGAATGCTAGTTGAAGCGTGACCTACTAGGTATTCATTGCTAACTGAGGCATGACCTACTGGGCATTCAACTTACTTGATATTCATGAAATGCTAGCTAAGGCACGATTTATTGGGCATTCATTACTAGCTAAGGCGCAAGCTACTGGGCATTGAACTTAGCTAATTTCTAGTTAAGGCGTGACATACCTAGGCAACAAGATTGCTAGCTGAGGTGTGACCTACCCAAACAACAAGATTGCTAGTTGAGGTGTGACTTACCTGGGCAGCAAGTTTGCTAGCTGAGGCATGACCTACCTAGGCAACAAGATTGTTAGCTGAGGGACAATTCTCATGCGACCTACTTGGGCACTCTCAGTTAGCTCTCATGCGACCCACCTAGGCACTAGACTTGTGCTAGCTGAGGTACAGTTCTCATGCGACCTACCAGGGCACCTGACTCATGCTAATTGAGGCATAGCTTTCATGCGGCCTAACTGGGCACTCGACTTGTGCTAGTTGAGGTGTAGTACTCATGCGAGCTACCTGGGCACTCAACTCATGCTAACTGAAGCACAACTCTCATGCGGCCTACCTAGGCACTCAACTCGTGCTAACTAAGATGCAGCTCTCATGTGGCTTACCTGGGCACTCGACTCATACTAATTGAGGCACAGTTTTCATGTGACTTACTAGGCATTCAACTTGACAAAATCATAATTTGCTAGCTAAGGCACATATATGTGCCCTACTGGACATTCAGCTTGACATATTCATAAAAGTATGATTAGCTAGCTGAGGCGCATTCATGTTAGCATTTTGAATTATCATCTACGATACACTGAGCATTCAACTCATTAAAAACCTCATTCATCGAGGTAGATGTATATATGAACATTCAAGAGATGAAACACAGAATTACAGAAGTCTAAGTGATGGTATTGTAATTGCCAGCTTTTATTAATAAATTACAACTCCCAGTCCACAGATCGCACTAAGAGCTAGGGTCTAATGTTGTGGGTATTTTTGGAACTACACAAATGATCTGATAAAAGATCAATGGACAGGCCTAGCTGATAAGGGCTTAGTTTAACCAGGATTAAGGTCGCTGGAGCAAAGCATCAAGTCACCAATTGTGAACTTAGATTGCTGATTAACAAGGCTCAAAGCAGCAATCTCAGGTCATTAAGGATGCGGTCTAGCTCGTAACTCTCAGGTCGTTAAGGATGAGATCTAACTCGCAACTCCCAAGATGAGGTCTAGCCCATAGCTCTTAGGACGAGGTCTAGCCTGTAGTTCTCAAGTCATTAAAGATGAGGTCTAGCCCGTAACTCTCAAGATGAGGTCTAGTCTACAGCTATTAGGATGAGGTCTAGTCCATAGCTATTAGGATGAGGTCTAGCCTATAGCTCTCAGGTCATTAAGGATGAGGTCTAGCTCGTAGCTTGAAGCATGTTTTCCCAGCCAGTAATTCAGAGAAATTTGTTCAATTGCCTATTTAATAAAAATCTATTATTGACTATTATGTACCCAATTAATGACTTATCTCTATTATGGAATACATTGTAATACTCCAACCACTATAAAAAGGGGTTGAAATCATTATAAAAGAGAAGGAGAGACAATACGGATAGAATGCCAAAACACTTAGCCAAAAGACTGAGAAATAATATAACTGTGGACGTAGGGGTCAATTGACTTTAGTCGAATTACATTAAAAAGCTCTTTGTGTCCCTAGTTCTTCCTCTCTCACTCTCTCACAAGACTCCCAGATTGCAGTTTGGGGTTTCTAAATCTTTTGGGTTGACCAGATTTTATTGTCAAAAATGATCATCTAAACATCCATTCATTTGCAAATCTAGAATTACCTTGGAATCCCTTCCACCCATACCTTATTAATATTCAAATCCTAAGCTAATTGTAGGCCTATCACAACTCCTTAATTCTGCTAGTAGAGAAGATCTATTTCCAAATATTATTACAAAAATCATTTATCTAAGTATTAATTCAATCTTGAATTACACCACCATATGAAGTTTGTTCACTTCCATTATTACTTGAGTCATTAGTATTTAACTTACACCATCCTACTTTGGGAAACATGCATCAAGCAAGGATTTCTTTTCTCATCATACAAGGAATATTTCTACTGCTCAACATATTCACAAAACATTGGTAATCATTCACATAATTTAGAATTGCAAACACTAGATCCCCTTCATTATTATCATCCCCATCAAATACATTTCTATATTTTTTGATTCCAAATAAACCAAAAAGTGATTCCAAAAACAAGAGGCCAAGACTAAGAATTATATTTTCTTAATTTGCAATGCTGTTTCAACTATTCATGAAAGGACATATGAAAAAATTTACTCCAATGAATATGACTTACTAATCAAAACTAAACTAACTAGATAAAAGAGTAGGTCTTACAAACATAAAGGCAATCTTCCTTCCCTTCTTGGTAGTGAACACACACTATAATATAAGTAATGTGGCATTGGATTCTCCTCATATTTATCAAGAGATTCTAATCATGTAGATGTCATAGAAATAATTTAATTCTCATGGGACCATTTCACTTCCATAATTGATTCCAATAAGAAAAGAAGCAATAGAATTATGCGCTAGATGATAAGCTTATCTTATAGTGAAACTTACATCTGCTGAAACAATCCAAACTAATCCTTTCTTGCATCCTAAGGTGGGTGAATTCTAGCTATCCTATGGCAAGCTTGGATGATTTTCAAATAAATTCTAGTTCCAATTACTTGAATCTTGCACAAAATTGCTATCTGTTAACCTTTTAATCTCATTAAGGATATTTGCCAGTATTAAAGAATTCTTGAGTATAGCTTTAAACTCTTCTGTTTCTAGATATTAATGTTAGTAATATCTACTATTTTTTTTGCAAGCTATTTAAAATTGAGTTTAAATTTGATTTATTTTTAGTAAAAAAAACTCATACACCATCTCTTAGCATTCTGGTATAACCAATTTATTTTCCATTATTGCTTTCTATTATATTTTTGTTATACAATTTTGCATAGTTAGTTAGTTTTTTCCTTTGATGAGGTGTATTTCACATTTTAGGCATGTAAGTAGAATGTTACGCTATATAAGCTTATGTACCTTTAGATTGAAATGATAAGCCAATATTCAACGAATGTGTCAATTTCCATTCCCTTCTAATATGATATTAGAGCAGCATCCTTTTGCTGCTCCTTTATAGTGATAATGGCATGAGGTGGGCAGAACAACAATAACAATAGGTTCCAACCTCTTACGCCTCCTTCTTCATCTACCAGTTCCATGGCTTCACCTGAGTCCTTTGATAATAATTACAACCCATACTTTCTACAAAATGGTGATCATCCTAGTCTCGTTCTTGTTTCACACCCTCTCACTGGTCCCAATTACAATATATGGAGTCATGCTATGCTCATGGCTTCAAATGACAAGAATAAGCTTGGTTTTGTTGACGGATTGATATTGAAGCCATTGTCCAATGATCCTCTTGCCAATGCTTGGTTCCACTGCAACAGCATGGTCACATCGTGGCTTCTCAATGCCACTTCAAAGGAAATAACAGATAGTTTACTATATTTGGATAGTGCACAAACTGTTTGGTTAGATCTATATGATTAATTATGACAAAGTAATGCTCCATAGATTTTCCAAATTAAGCAGCAACTTTATAGACTATCTTAAGGATCTCTTGGCCTGAATAATTATTATATACAGTTGAAAATTCTCTGTGATGAACTCAAGCATTTTCAACTGATCCCTATTTGTACCTAGGACAATATGAAAGCTTGGATAGACTTCTAAGAACAAGAGTATTTGATGCAGTTCCTAATGGGTTTGATTGAATCGTATCATGCAATATGAGGGTAGATCTTGATGCTTGGTCCTCTGCCTCTAGTGGCTAAGGCTTTTAATCTCATTGTTTAGAAAGAGTGACAATAGACCATTGTGTTTGGATCTTCACCAGAGCTAGTTGAGTTAATGGTGTTTCACACTTTGGCAATCTCTCCTTCTATTGCTATAGTTTCATCTCAGGGCAAGCCTAAATGCGATCGATTATAATGTTCTTACTGTGGGCTTCTAAGTTGCACAATGGATCACTATTACAAAGTCTATGGATATGCACTTGGTTATAAGCCCAAATCTAAGTCTCAAGAGAAGACACACTCCAGTCATGTGAGCCCCCCTCAATCCAGCAAAATGATTTCGAGCCCTAACTCTTCAATAGTAACTCAGTTTTCTCCCTCTGTAGCAACAGCCTCTACTCCAAATCCATCTCCACCACAGGGCGCCACATATTCAACACATGCTCTGTTATCTCCTTTACCAACTTCTCTCTCCAATGACCAAGTCCAACAAGTCATTGCCTACCTTAGCTCACAACTGACTCATAATGTTACTATGACTTCTGAGATTCAATTTGCTGTAAGCTCTTCAATCTCCCACATTTATGGTAATTTTCTTTTTGCTTTTTCATTTTTTCACCATTCCATTCCTTCTAATGCTTAGGTGATTAACATAGGTGCTACACACCATGTCTGCTATAATCTCTCTAACTTTTCACACTTCATTTTGGTTCACAATACTTTTGTCACTTTGCCTAATGGTGAAATTGTTAGTATTGATAGAATCAGTTTTGTGCCATTATCTAACACTCTGATTTTGCATAATGAGTTTTTTATTCCTTTGTTTGCTTTTCATCTTCTTAGTGTTAGTTCCCTTACGCTTAGTCACAATTGTCATGTTGATTTTTTCTTTGATTTATGTGTGATTCAGGACCTCACTTAGGGCTTGATGATTGGGAAGGGTAGGAGACAAAAGAATCTATGCTTTTTAAACTTAGCGACTGTTGTTTGTAATTCTTTTTTTTCAAATACTCTAAGGTCTAAAAGTGATATGTGGCACTTTAGACTTGGCCATCCATCTCATGTGAAAATTTGGCTTCTTCATAATGAATTACAACTCCCTAATTCTCTATCTCATTTGTCTTCACATTACAAAATTTGCCATTTAGCCAAATAGAAAGGTATGCCTTTTGTTTGTCACAATAACATGTCTGCTAATCTTTTTGATTTAGTGCATATCAATATTTGGGGTCCTTTTCATGTTAGCAAACCAATTAGTCATAGGTACTTTCTCACCATTGTTAATGATTGTTCTCGTGCTTCTTGGGTCTATTTACTACGTAATAAATCAGATATCCTTACCATATTTCTAGATTTTTTTACTCTGATTTTCAATCAATACAATGTTACAATTAAATCTGTCCAAATAGACAATGCACCGAAGTTGGCTTTTCATTATTTTTTTTGGTCCAAATGCATTAGTCCTTTTCACTCTTGTGTTGCGACACCCAAACAAAATTCAGTTGTCAAATGCAAACATCAATGCATACTTAATGTAGCACATGCCTTACTTTTCAGTGTTCTATTCCTTTTTGTTATTGGGGTGATTATGTCTTAATTGCACTTTATTTGATTAATCTCACACTCTTACCATTGTTGTCCAACAAAAGTCCATTTGAGTTACTATTCAACAAAAAGCCCACTCATGCACACTTTCCCACCTTTGGTTGTCTCTGTTATGCTTCAACACTTCCTAGTCACCATACCAAATTCACTACCCATGCTCGTACCTCTATTTTTCTGGATTATTGTTTTGGTTACAAGGGGTATAAATTGCTTGATCTTGAAAGTAACCAAGTCTTCATTTCTTAGCATCTTCAGTTTCATGAGACTATTTTTCCTTTTACTAATTCAAATGCTATTTGCTTCATTCTTTTAGTGATCATGTTTTGCCTCATTTTGTTCTACCTTTATCTTCTCTACCTAGTCCTGCACTTGATTCTGCATCACATTCTGATAATTCAGTCATTAGTCTTACACTTGATTCTGTTTCACCTTCTGATCACTCAGTCACTAGTCTTGCACCTACTTCTGCATCACCTTCTAATCACTCAGTCACTCATCCAAAGTGCATTTCTAAAGGCCTCACATACTTGTCAGACTATCATTGTTATTTGGCAGCTAATCTACCTACACCTACTTCTTCTATTTATCCCATGTCTTCTTTCCTTAGCTACTAGAAACTTTCCCTGGCTTATTGTAATTTTGACTTAGCTATTACCACTCACTCTGAACCTTATAGCTTTGCCTAAGCAATTGAATCTCCAAAATGGTGTCATGCTATAAATGTTGAGTTAGCAGCTTTGGAAAGCAATGGGACCTAGTTTATTCTTTCTCTTCCTCCTGGGAAGCATCTAGTGGGCTATAAATGGGTGTATAAAATCAAGTTTTGAGCTGGTGGCATAATGGATCGTCATAAAGCCTGCCTTGTTGCTAAGAGCTACGTGCAACAAGAAGGTATTAATTTCTTAGACACTTTTTCTCTAGTGGCAAAACTTGTGACTGTTAAAGTTTTACATTCTCTTTTTACCAAACATTATGGCAATTCTTTCTTGGCTCTCTTGGTATATGTCGATGATATTATCATTGCAAGCAATGATTGAGCTGCCATGGACAGTTTGAAATCAACCCTTAACTCTAAGTTCAAGATGAAAGATTTAGGGCCTCTAAAGTTTTTCTTGGGTCTTGAGGCTACTAGATCAGCAACAAGGATCTCTATTGTGCCAATGAAAGTAAGCTTTGGAGTTACTGTCCAAAACAAGCTATCTAGGTTGCAAACCAGTTTCTGCTCCAATGGAACCCAATCTGAAACTCTCTTAAGATGATGGTGATTTGGTTCCAGACCCCACTTGCTACTAGTGATTCATTGGTAAGCTTTTGTATCTCATAATTACCTGGCCTGATCTCACATATTCAATAAATAGACTCAATTAGTTTTTGGCAGCCTCATATGCTCCACATCTTACAGCAACACTTCATATTTTATAGTACATTAAAGGCACTCCAGGTCAAGGAATCTTCTTTCCCTCAAATTCTATGATTCAACTGAAAGCATCAACAAACTTAGATTAGGCAACATGCCCTAACACTTGTTAATCTGTTTCTGGTCTTTGTGTGTTCGTTGGCTTCTCTCTAATTTCATGGAAATTAAAGAAGCAATAGATTGTGTCTAGTTCATCTATTGAAGCTGAATATCAGTCTATGGCCAACATTACTTGTGAACTTATTTAGTTATTGTCTTTAATCAAGGATTTAGGAGTTTTTCACCTTAGCTTAGCTCTACTATTTTATGATAACCAGGTTACCCTCCATATTGCTGCCAACCCTATATATCATGAATGAACCAATCATATTAAAATCGATTGCCACATTGTATGAGAGAAGATACAAGCAGGCATACTCAAGACTTTGCACGTTGTAACACAAAACTAGTTAGTTGATATCTTCACCAAAGCACTTCATCCTACTCAGTTTCATGCTCTCCTAGGCAAGATGGGCATCCATAATCTATATGCTCCATCTTGAGAAGGAGTCTTAGCATTCTGGTGTAACCAATTTATTTTCCATTATTGCTTTCTATTATATTTCTATTATACAGCTATACATAGCTAGTTATTTTTTTCCTTTACTGAGGTGCATTTCATGTTTTAGGGATGCAAGTAGAATGCTTTGCTATATAAGCCCATGTACCTTCAGATTGAAATGATAAGCCAATATTTAGAGAATGTATCAATTTCTATTCCCTTCTAATACCATCCTTCAATAAAAAAAATTGCTATATCATACATTATACATATCCACATCATCGAAGTGATAAGTAAACAACAATTCAATCACAAAAAAGTTATTAGTTTCAAGATTTTGGGCCATTTACTTGCAATAAAACTCTAATTAAATAAAATAATACTATCAAAATAAAAGAGAGGAGTGATGGGGTTATGCATTTGGAGCGCCAATACTTCTACACTTTTTCCTTCATCTTTATAGTTACGTCCCTATTTCTTCTACTCAAGTAAAACTTATTAAGGTACATGCTTAAGTAAAATTAAAGCAAACTTGAATAAAGATCTTAAATATTATTTACAAATTGAATGCATTTCATTTATAGAATACAAACCTTGAATTTTTACTTTTATTTTTTTCGGTTATGAGTTTCTTCATCCAATTAGCTACAAGTTTGATTTTTATATATTCTTGTTTTACATTTTTATGATTCAAATTAGTGACACAAATCACTTGGTGGGTTTTGAAATTTGTATTTTGATTTTGTTAATAAAAGGGAGGTGTTGTCATTAAGCTGCTAAGCTTCTGATTCAATATGGTTTAGTCTGAGTAAATTATTTTTCTTTTTCTATAAACATTTGGTCAATGAAATCAGTAGTGTGATGAGATTATGGCCATTTAAACTAAGAATTTTTAGCTTTCAATCTATAGTGAGCCTACTTGTCACTTAAAATGATTCATTTATCCCCGGGTTTAATGAATGTACATTTTTATGTGTCTCTATATATGCAGGAACTTGCTCCATCAAGTACAAGATTCAAATTAAAGTCATAATGGTATAAAATATAGACTGCAACTAAAGTAAAACTAGTAAACTGAAGAAGTAATTTTAGTACAGCAAAAAAAAAAAAAAATACAGGGCTTGTTTGATTACTGTTTTTAAAAATAGTTTTCTGTTCTTGAAAATAATGGGCTATTTTTAAAACAAAAAAGCTAGAACTATTTTTAAAAACAGTTTTGAAATTTTTGTTCTAAAACCTTATTTTAAAAATAGTTTTTAAAAACATCTTAGGACTGTTTTCAAAAATAGTTTTTAAAAATAAAAAAACAAAAACACTTCCAAACACACCCACAACTTCTCTCTTATAATAAAAGAGACATTTATAAAATTGGATACAAAGAATGGGATATGAGATTGCATATTCATAGACCTGCTAACCACCATATTTATTTCCCTTCATTAATCCTTGAATCATTTTCCAACTTGATATTAAGGTCTTGCCTTTTACCAACAAGTCAAAATTAAGACCTGGCCTTTTTCCAACAAGCCAAAAGTGTCTTTAAGTGAGAGAATGTTACCGTTCAAAGTTTAGGCTTGTTGGAAAACTAAAGCCACTTTTGACTTGTTGGAAAAAGGCAAAGTTTTAATAAATGTTCAAGTTTCTAAGTAGTGCCCTTTAATATCAAGTTGAAAAATGATCCAGGCATTAATAAAGGAAAATAAATATGGTGATTAGTAGGTTTATAAATATACAATCTCATGTCCCATTCTTTTGTATCCAATTTTGTGAGTCTCTCTTCTATTATAAGAGAGAAGTTGTGTTTCCTTTTGCTATAGTAAAATTGCTTCTTCATTTTATTAGTTTTTACTTCAAACATAGTTTATGCTTCATATTGCTACTTTTTTACAATTTTCATTATTGTCCTTTCAGCTTCTACGTAATAATGTTAAAAAAGAAAACGTGGAATAATAAGAAAGATGGGCAAGGGTGACTTTTTATTAATTTTTTTCTTAAAAAAAAAACTTTTGGTGACGACAAGCCTTGCTGCAAAAAGATTTCCAATGGCAGTAATGACAATCACAGATGCCAATAGAGAGAAAGATTTGTAGCGGTATCTATCTCTTTGTTATGCTTCCTGATATTTGAGGATAGGGAGAAACCTCCTGAAGCAAGGAATGAAAATTAAAGATTTTTTATTGATTCCTTCATTGTTCTGTGAATTATTTATACTACTATTTCCCCCTGCTACAGCCAATACTTGGCTTACAACACATAAAACCAATTCCTCAATTTAGGGGAAAATTTCCATTAGATACACCTTACTCATAACAGACTAACTACCCTTATAGCTCATGCTAGAATATACCACCTAATGAGGAACATAATTCCTCCACCAAGAAGGTTTAGTT
>JANHAO010013649.1:0-15731 GCA_026873985.1 Saraca asoca
AAAAAAAAATACAAGTGTTGTCCAACAAAAGAAAATTTTGTGCAACTATTTGAGCTAAGTCCTAGCCAATCTAGAGAGTTGTTTTGAATCAATTTCCTTTGTGATTAACTTAAATATGATTTTGTTGGATTGCATGATCATAATACAAGCTTAGGAATAAAATTGTGGTGCAATTGGTTGGATTTTTCCCCTATATTTCCTTGAAGCTCCCTAAAATTTTTTTGCGATATCTTAAAATTTCCTCTGTTTTGGCCGAAAGTTCCCTACCTTTCCTTATTCAATTAGTTTTATGTTTCTTGCTCATTCCTTGCTTCTTTGTATTGTTGGTTCATGATACATTTTAGGGACTTAAGTGTTGAATGATTTTGATTACTACTTTGTGTAAACTTAAAGATTTGTCACTTAGTTCTCATAGGACTCAAAGGAGAGGACCAGAGTGGTAATAGGTAAGAGTGTGTAAGCACAATTGAGTGTAAAAGCCTAATTATGTGAACAAACATGAGTGGAGTGATCAAAACACTTGAGAGTGTGTGAACTGGTGAGGTCCATATCTTTCCTAACAATTATTTTGTAGAATTTTATTTGTGTGAAAGGAAGTAGATCACATCTCAATGAAATCATGTTCACTCTAAGATCAATGCAACAATAATTTGAGAAAGTGCATATAAAGATTGATGTCCTTGCTGAAAGATTCTTAAAGGAGGAACATAAAATACAATCTCATGGAAGAAGAACTTCTTCCAAGCTTACTCATCAACAAAGTCCTCTTGGAAGACAAATAGGGATAAAAGACAATTTCAAAGGGATGTTAAACCTTTCAATAAGCCTTTAACTGAAACTTCCTCAAGGTTTAAGGTAAAAGATTCAAAGCTCAAAGTCAAAGTTGAAGTGCTACAAAAACCAAGAAACATTAAGTGCTTTGAGTATTTGAGTTATGGCCATTATACCTTTGAATGTCCCAAAAGTCTCGTTCAAATGGAGAAAAGGGCATTGGAGCCAATAAAGATGTGGATGAAGGAGAGCTTCTTGTTGTGAAAAAAGTTTTGAATGCCCAACTTAAGAAAGGGGTTAAAGAACAAAGAGAGAATATTTTTCACACCTGATGCCATGTACAAGGCAAGGTTTGCAATGTAATTATTGATAGAAAAGTTGTGCAAATATTGCTAGCACAATCATGGTAAAAAAGTTAGCCTTGCTTACCCTAATCATTCCACTACTTACAAGCTTCAATGGTTGAATGAAAGTGGGGATGTAAAGGTATTAAAACAAATGCTAGTTTCATTTTCTATTGGGAAGTATAAAAATGAAATCTTATATGATGTTGTACCTATGCAAGCTACCCATATTGTGCTTAGTAGGCCATGGAAATTTGATAAAAATGTCATACATGATAGCTACCTCAATTACTATAGCTTCAAGAAGGACAACAAGACCATCAACCTTGTACCCCTCACCCCAAGCAAATTATAAAAGATAAAATAAAAACAAAAAGAGAATAAGTGAAGACAAAAAGAAAATGAGTGAGGAAAAAGAGAAAAAAAAGTGAAACAAAAGAGGGTAGGGGTGAAGAATAAGAGAGAAAAAGTAATAAAAGTAAGTTGAGAGAAGAAGAAAAACAAGAGAGAAAAAAAAAGTGGAGTGTCTTTGCTAAGGCTAGTGATGTGAGACAAGCCTTGTATTGTGATTAGCCTATGCTTATTCATTTATGCAAAAGTGTTGTTTTGAATGATAATCATGATACTAATGCTTTGCCTAGTGCTATCGAGTTAATTTTGCAAGAATTTTAAGAGGTGTTTTCCAATGAAGTGCATCATGGTTTGCCAGCATCAAAAGGGATAGAACACCAAATTGACTTCATTCTTAGAGCTTCCAAACCTAACCAACCAGCATATAGACAAGAGCTTATGGCAAAGGGATATTTTAGAGAAAATATAAGTCCTTTAATGTTAATACTTCCTTTCATGTTTCTAATCTTTCTCCTTTTACAATAGATCTTAAAGATTCGAGGTCAAATCCTTTCAAAGAGAGGGGCAATGATGCAAATTCAAGGGACCACTCAAGGGATTAATGAGCAACAAATATTTTCACATTTATTTCCTCTCAAACTATGCCTCTTAGAATGTTAATTGAGTTTAATTTAGTGAATTGGCCTTTTCTTATGATTTGGTCATGATTTGGAGCTTAATTGAATTAATTGCTTAATGTTAGGGTTTTGACACTATTTTAGTTTTCAGGATATAACTTAAGCTCTTGATGTAAGATTGGGTCTATATTTATATGGTTGAAAAGCTAAGAGAAAGCTCTACAACTTTCATATTGAGACCAGAACCAGTTCTACCACTTGGAGTCTTGAAATTGACTGTAAAGTTGACCTAGAGTTTTTGTCCAGAATTGACCTTGCCACAATGTTTGGGCTATAATTTTGTGTTATTGTATAGGCCACCTTTGAGACATTTTTGGCTTTATGTTAGGGCTTTTTTCCCCTATTATTTCCTTTATTTTTTTTGCTAAATTAAGACTTGAATTTGTGTTGATTTGTGGGCTTTTGACAATCTAATTTTTAGTTAACCTTGTTGGTTGAGTTGTTTGATATTTTTAGTTTGTTTGCTTAGTTATTTGTTTGAGTATTTAGTTAGGCTTGTTAGGACTAAAACCCAACCCATTTTGGAGCCTAATTGCTATGAAAGGAGGCATGTTTCCCTAAATAATTCAGAGTAGTGAATTAGAGAATTGAAGAGTCTTCTTCCTTGAGCAAGTTCTTTCTTAGCGTTCTTACAAGAACTTCAAGACTTATCAAAGAGTTTCCTCTTTGTGGCATCAATCTTCATCACTTATCACTCTCCTTCTATCTTTCTAGAGCATAGTGTGAATATCCTTCTTTTTCTTTCAAGTTTTGGGTATTGAATTACTGAATTGGAGATAGATCCATGGGCATATGCAATGGAAATCACATCATTATGTGCACACCAATTGTTTGATCTTAGCTTTGTTTAATTAAAATTTTTGTACTCATTTTATTTCATTTCTATTTCATTTCCTTGCTTGTCTAGTTAAAGGTTCTATTGAAAATTCTATAGAATTTTCACTCCTTTCTTTGTTATTTGTCAAGTGTTTGTTAATTTGTGTTTTTGTGTCCATTGGTGTGGGATGAAATTATCCTTCTTTTTAGTGTGATTTGGTTCCATTTTCCTATCAATTACATTAAGTTTTGTTTGTTGTCCCTTGCATCTCTGTTGTGGCTAAAACTTTGTGACCTTTTCTCTAGAATTTTTCTTGCTATCTTAGCTTAATAGTGATTGTGTTTTACATAAAAATCATCTTCATTTTGAGTACACTTAATGGAAGTTGATTTAGGATAATTATGGATAATTTAAATTGTTAATGGCACTTCAAATGTTTGATAACTAAGTATTGAAAACTCTAGACAGCAAGCTATTTGTTGAGAAAAACAAAAGAAATAAAAGGAAAGAGTAGTAGAAAAATAAAAATAAAAAAAGAAAAAATGTGAAGAAAAACAAAAAGAAACAAAAGAAAGAACAAAAAGAAATTGACAAAAAAAAAGAACAAGAGCTGTCTTGAAATTAGAAATAAGGAAATTTTTTCTATAACTTTTTAAGCTCCATTCAAGCCAAAATACTTGTCTATTTTGAGTTAATTTCCATTGTATTCAACTTGAATATATTTTTGTTGGATTGCATGATCAATATGCTAGCTTAGAAATCTAGTTGAAGTGCATTTATTTGATATTTTCCTCTACAACTTATTGAATTCCCCTGAAATTTTTCTGCCTTATCCTAAAAAATTCTGTTTAGCCAAAACTTATTGGCCTTGTGCTATCCAATTCTTTAAGCTTTCCTTGTTCATTCCTTACTCCTTATTCTTGTTGGTTCATGCCACATTTTAGTTTTTTGAGTGTTGTGTGATATTGAGTGTTACATTTTGTAAACTCTAAGTTTTGTCTCTTTTGTTCTTATAGGACTTAAAGGAGAGGACTAAAGTGGTCAAAGACAAGTTGTAAGCACAATAAAGGGAAAAAGCCTAGTTGTATGAATAAACACTAGTGGAGTGATCTAAACACTTATGAGGGTGTGAATTTGGTAAGGTCTATATTTTCCTAACATTTATTTTACAGAATTTTATTTTGCCCAAAAGATGAAAGGCAATGGATCACAACTCAATGAAATTATGTTCACTCTAAGAGTAATGCAACAACAATTATGAAAAATAGTATATAGTCTCATGAAGGAAGAGTTAGAAGAACACATGACCAATATGGAAGCAATAGGAGAGATTTGAGATATGAACAAGAAGAAGAGGAGCTATCTACTTCCTATTATGAGACTGAAAGAAGAATGAATAGTGGCAATGTGGTAAGGAGACATGAAAGACTAAGAAGAGGGAGGGTGGACTCAAGCCTACACAATATTAAGTTGATAATTCTATCCTTTAAAAAAAAATGATCTAGAAGCCACTATTTGGAAGAGAAGGAGGTGAAACTAGTGATTTTAGAATTCATGGATTATGTTATCATTTGGTAGGATCAACTTATGCAAAATAAAAGCAGGAATCTTGAGAAAGCCATACCTACATGGGAAGAATTGAAGACCATTATGAGAAAAAGATTTGTCCTTTCACATTATTATAGAGAATTATGTCAAAAGCTTCAAGGCCTTACCCAAGGATCCAAGAGTGTTGAAGAATATCACAAAGAGATGGAGATAGTAATGATAAGAACCAATGTGGAGATGGATAGAGAGGTTACTATGATATGGTTTCTCCATGGTTTGAACTTGACATTGCTAATGTAGTTGAGCTACAACACTTTGTAGAGCTTGAGGATATGGTACACATGGCAATGAAGGTGGAAAGACAAATCAAGAGAAAGACTTCTTTCAAGTACACTCATTAATCAAGTTCCTTTGGAAAGTCTAGTTAGGACAAGAAGCAAAAGCAAAAAAAGACTTCAAGGTCTACAAGAAGCCACCAGGTGAAACTTCATCAAAAGCCAAAGTGGAAGATTTAAGAGGCAAAGGCAAGTTGGAGGTGCCTCAAAAGTAAAAAAACATCAAGTGCTTCAAATGTTTAGGTCACGACCACTATACTTTTGAGTGTTCTAATAAAAGAATTATGATATTGAAGGGCAATGGAGAGTTGGAGTTGTTTGGTGAACATGAGAGGGAGGAAGAAAATTCTAATTCAAGTAGTGAAGAGAGTAATGAATTGCAAGAGGTTACGATTGAAGGAGAGGCAGTACTTGTAAGGAGAGGTTTGAATGCCCAAGTTAAGAAGGGAAATTAAAAGCAAAGGGAGAACATTTTCCATACTAGATGCCATGTTCAAGGAAATGTTTGCAATATAATTGTTGATGGGGGAAGTTATGCTAACTTTGCTAGAGCCATCATGGTTGAAAAGTTAGCTTTGGCTACCCTAAATCATCTTAATCCTTACAAACAGCAATGGTTGAATGAAAATGGAGAGGCAAAGATAACAAAAAAAGTGCTAGTTTCATTCTCTATAAGGTTGTATCCAGATGAAGTATTATGTGATGTTGTTCTCATGCAAGTTGCCCATTTACTACTTGGGAGGCCATAGCAATTTGACTGGCAAGTCATCAATGATGGCTTCCTAAACTGATATAGCTTCAAGAAGGATAACAAAACCATTACTCTTATAACCCTCACCCCAAGCAAATTTTAGAAGATCAAATGAAAAAAGAGAAAAATAAAGGAAAAAATAGTGAATAAAAAGAGAGAAAGAGCGGTAAAAGAGAGTTGAGAGAATGTGAAAAACAAGAAAAAAGAAAAGAAAAGTATATTTACCAAGGCTGGTGATGTTAGGCAACCTTTGTATTGTAGTTGGCCTATGCTATATCTTGTGTGCAAAGGTGTTGTTTTGAATGATAAATATGAAACTAATGCTTTGCCTAGTGCCATTAAGTCTATTTTGCAAGAGTATCAAGAGGGGTTCCCCAAGGAAGTACCCCACGATTTTCCATCCTCAAGAAAGATTGAGCACCAAATTGATTTCATTCTTCGAGCCTCTATTCCTAATCGACTAGCCTATAGAACAAACCCCGAAGAGGCTAGGGAGATTCAAATACAAATGGAGGAGCTCATGGCAAAAGGTTACATTAGAGAGAGCATGCACCCTTGTGTAGTTCCAATTTTGCTTGTGTCTAAGAAGGATAGCTCTTGAAGAATGTGTGTTGATTGTAGGCCAATCAACAAAATAGCTATAAAGTATAGATATCCTATCCCAAGGCTTGATGATATGTTTGATGAATTACGTGGCTTTTGTATTTTCTATAAAATTGACTTGAAACATGGTTATCATCAAATTAGGATGAGGCTAGGTGATGAATGGAAAATCACATTTAAAACTAAGCATGGTTTATATGAATGGTTACTTATGGCTTATGGTTTAACAAATGCCCCTAGCACATTTATGAGATTAATGAACCATGTCTTACGTGCTTTTATTGAAAAATTTGTGGTTGTTTATTTTCATGATATCCTTATTTATAGCAAAAGTGAATATGAGCATGTTGAACATTTGAAATGTGTTTTACAATATTTAAAGGATGAGCAATTATATACTAATTTTGAGAAATGTTCCTTTTGCTTGGAAAAAATTAATTTCATGGGTTATGTGGTGAGTGGCAATAAGATTGAAATGAATGAGGAAAAAATGAAAGTCATTAGAGATTGGTCAACCCTTAAAACCATGAGTGAGGTGAGGAGTTTTCATGGGTTAGCTAGCTTCAATAGGTAGTTTGTGAGAGATTTTAGTACCATTGCAGCCTTACTGATGGAATTGGTAAAGAAGGACATAGGTTTCAAGTGGCAGAGTGAGCAAAAGAGTGCTTTTAACTTGTTGAAAGAAATTCACTTCAACCCCTTTACTTGCTCTTCTAGATTTTTCAAAGGCTTTTATGATTGATTGTGATGCATATGGACTTGGTATTGAAGCTATTTTGATGCAAGAAAGGTGTCCCATTGCATTATTTAGTGAAAAGCTAAATGGAATAGCCCTCAACTACCCAGCATATGATAAAGAGCTCTATGCATTGGTTCGGGTGTTGAAAACTTGGCAACATTATCTGTGGCCAAAAGAATTTGTTATCCATATTGACCATAGGTCCTTGAAGCACTTGAAGGGCCAAGGGAAACTAAACTGAAGGCATGCAAAATGGATGGAGTTCATTGAGACATTTCCTTACACCATCCAATACTTTATCACATACTTTAGAGTTCATATGAGGAGCTAGGACTTGGAGGTTTAAGGGTCATTTGCTTGGAAACTTTGCCATTCACTTAAGGATCACTTGGGTGCCAACTTGAATAGCATACACCGCAGCTATTCATTTTGGACCTTTTATTTAGTATATTTTTAGGTTATTTTTTTGTGCAATGTTGTGGGCTTTTTTTGATCTTTTATTGTATAATTTTTTGGGATTGGTTTCTGGTTGATTTGGGTGTCAATTTAAAGGCCTATTTGGACTATTTTTATGGCTTGTGTTTGACTATTTATGGAGGCCTAAACTTATGTTTTTTTGACTTGACTTTTTAGTGGCTTTGTTTGGGACTTTATTCCAGCTCATTTTAGTGAGTAATTACTATTAGGGAAGGCATGTTTCCCTTGCCATTCAAATTTGATAAATTTATGAAATAGAAGCATTCTTTTTTGAGCAAGTGCTCTCCTAGGATTCTTACTAGAAGACTTATCAAAGAGTTTCTTCTTTGTGGTATCAATTTTATCACTTATCACTCTCCTCTTATCTTTCTAGAGTGTGGCATGAATACCCTTCATTTTCCTTTCAATTTTGGTGCTGAATTGGAGTAGGTTCATGGGCCTTTCCATGGGAGATCACATCAGTTAGCATATCCTTAAATCTCTTGAAAATGTGATTGATAAGGTGTGATCTTAGTTGGTAATGAACATTCCAATCTCCGATGGCTATATATGGTGGGAGGAAATTGCCTTCACAAAGGCTTGAGCAGTGGAGATCGGAAAAATCCCTCCAATGCTAAAGTTAGAGAATATTCAAAACGAGAAAATTAAGTATTCAACAATTAAAAATTGAATTTATACCTTTCCTTTTATAGATGTCTGTAGGGGTAGAGGGGTCTTTTACTTACTCGAGGCCCTCATCAAAGTTAGGTCTTGGTTGCTTTGTTAGATCATTGGTCTTATATTTATAACTAGCCCTTTCTTAAGTGTCTAGGCAAGACTTGTCTGAGCAATTTGGATAAACTTGAGCTCACATTTAGAACAAATGACCTATTATGTGGTTGTTGATGGCTAACTAGTCGACTTACATGATCTTTAAACATGATTGGAGTTTATTATCATGCTTTAGTGACCTTCTGTTAGCATTTCAAAATTGCTAATGAATATTAATTAAATATTAATATCTTCTTAATTTTCCTTCCTTGAAAGCTGACTTTTCTTATCTATTTCTTGGGAACTAATTCCTTCTTAATTGTCCTTAAAATTTTCAAAACTGTTACTATCCCTGCTTTAATGCCATGATCCTTGTGTGATTAACTATAACCATCCAATTCTTTCAATCTTGATCTTTCATTTTTCATTTTCTTGGTTTATAAATTTCCTTCATGTTCTTCACTTTACCATATTCATGCTTTTTTCCTTTCACTACTATGACTTTTTATTGTTTCATGTCCTTAATGTTTGTTAATGAGTTTCAGAGATATGTATCCTAAAATCAGAGCTATCCAGAAAGGATGTGATGTTTTCTATGGTAGATATACCTTGTGTATGCATAGGGAATGTTATGTTGAATAATGATATGGGAATTCATGATACAACCACAAATTGTTTTCCAAAGGTTGCAAAGGTTTGCATTCTTTGGATTAGTCATCCATTGCCATTGCCAATTGTTCTTAATAATTGCTCTATTATCCAAATATACTTGAATCTTAATAAAGGTAGACTTTGGAATGCCTTAATAAATCACTATTTACCTATAATGGATTTGTTGCAATAATTTTTGAAAACAAATCATGTGGGGCTTGATTGACAATTCTTGCAAGTGGTGTGGTCTAAAAAGTAAGAATGAAAGAAATTAATAGGAGTAAATCTAGATGATAGTAAGTAGCCAACTAGTGGGTAACTATCTAATTTGGACATGGTAGCCATAATGATGACTTTTCAATCGTTGTGAGGATTAGCTTAGATAGGACTAGCAAGAAATTTGTCTTCTGATCATCGTTCTAGACATATCTATTAGTTAAATCATAGGAAGCATACTCTTATACTTTGTTTTTCATAAAAGATTTGAATCACTTATGTAGTATTTCATTATAGAGAATTTATAATCTTATCCTTTGGTTTTCATTTATATACTAGATTGTTTTTTGTTTATTGTGCACTAGGTTGGTAATCAACATACCCTTGATTTTTCAAATTAATCATTTCCAATGATCATTTTTTTAATAAGTTAATTAATTAGCCTTATATATGTATATACATATATATATTCAATTATGAGATTTCTTTTAAGTGATATGTCTACATTTATGACCAGTATTATATTGCATAATTTTATCTTCCTAAGGGTTCTATGTCAAGCATTATTTTGGATAACCCTGAATACTCAAGCAACTTATGTTCTTTGATATCTCATGCTGATTATCCAAGCTAATTATGCTCGATGGTAGCTTATGCCATTGGTTGAGTAGCTTGTGCTTGTGTGATCTTTGGTACTGAGTTTTTCAACAAATTATACTTGATGGCAACTTGTGCTATTGGTTGAACTACTTGTGCTCATTTAACATCTTGTATTGAGTTTTTGAGCAACTTTTACTCAATGGTAACTTGTGCCATTGGTTGAGCAGCTTGTGTTCATTTGGTACAAATAAATTATGTGTGATCATACATTTTCCTTGTTGGTTAGCCTAAGCTTCTTTGTTTGATTGAAACTTTGAACTTCTCATGCTCAAGAGAAAGTAGAAGTACATATCCTTGTTGACATAATGACAATGACCATCTTAAAGTAATTTAGCACTCATACGAGTAACAAATTAACATATCACACATCGAATGGTAATACCATTTGTCGTATTCCTCCTATGCATCTTCTTCATCATCATCTTCATCTTTGTCGAAATCTTCCTTTTGTTCTAGATCTATGGCCCATCCACCTTCTCATATCCACCATCTTCATGCAAGCTAACAATTGAATCATCTACAAGAATTAACTGAGGTGCACATGACATATTGCCATCTTGGTAAGCATGTTCTATTGTATGTTTATCTTTAACCACTCCATGAGGCTTGGTCTTAATAATAGCCCAACAATCTTAATTATCTCAACTTGTTTGTGGGTATAATGCATATTACATTTGTGTTGCTTGTTATGCAACAATGAAGGATCATACTTGGCATATCATCTTGTATGATTGATTTCAACTATGCCATATTAGGGTTACACCTTATACCACAGCCTAACATAGGATTAGGCCACTTATGATTGAAAAGTATTACCTTTTTTATCAGTAATCTAGGATACTCAAGCAATATAATATCTTTAAGAATATCATAGAAGTTATCTTCCCCTATTGTGACATTCCCTATGCCCTTCACACATACCCGACTATTAATTGATTTTTTTCCTTGACTCCATTGGTGTGTGTGAAACTTATAAACCATTGACAAAATATATTGGAAATGTTTTGACTAGTTTCAGAGGAACCCAAGCTAAATCTAATAAATATTGACTAGTCATACCATTTAAAGGATTGTGAATATGAGAATAACAGAATTTCACATCAAAATTTCATCAAACAACTATGAAGAATGTCATATGGGACAAGTAATTATTGTTTATACTTACAAAACAGCGAAATCGGGATTTGAACTAAGTGTTGGTCATTTCTTCGATGTCCTCATCTTGCATATTTTGATATGTAGTCTTTAACCAATGAACAAACATAATATAGGGAATAACAATTTAGGTAATTAGTATTCTAAATCTGAGTTAATCAAAGTTAAAGATAAGAAATGATTTATAAAGATAGCTACACAAACACTCACTCTTTAAATGGCTCCACTTCTTCACAATTTAAAAGTAACATGTATTGTGGCTAATTTCAATTCTTCATCATCCAAAAATCATTCTCAACAAAAGCCAGAGGAGCGTCATGGAAGATTGAAGATGAAAAGAATAGGCTTTAAGGTTATATCACTGCCCCAGTCATCGTTTCTAGGGTTGGCATTGTATATCAGGGCTAAGATAGTATTGATAAAATTGAGCTATTTCCTTATTCATGAATGATTGATTTTTCACTCAAATATGCAAGTGCACGCAGTCAAACAAGTAATATAGAGCGAGTGAGTATCGTCTCCACAGGGATTGAATTTCTCGTAACTTAAATGTAGAAATCTAATTAAGTAAACACTAATTTCTTTAAGCAAGATGATTAAAAGAGCAAAATGATAATGCCAAACTACACTACTAATAATTCAAGAAAAGGGGTACTGAATTTCCAAGGAAAATGGGTTAATATGTGAATTAACTAATTGAGATTGATGAATCCCTTTAACATGCAATTTCTGACCAGCTGCTATAGTAATGCTGTAGCAAATTTCCCAGTAAACCAGAACTTCATGACAACACATGCAAATTTTCCAATTCCAACATGTTTAGAGCTCTTAAATTAGATTACACATATTCCTATGTTAATCCAGATTTTAGAGCCCAATTTTCAACACTAGTTCCTTTAGGTCTTGCAAGGTAAACAATATATTCCTATATTATGTACAAATCAACAATATATAAAAATTAAACTTGCATCATTCAAGCTATGTCCAATAACCACAATCCTTCTAGATTTAAAGTTATTTCTATATCCCATCATTAATGGCCAGTCAACAATGAAAATGGAAAATTAGCACACGTGAAATGAAAAGGGAAAGATTTACCCAGCATTATACCAGTCTAAGATTTCATTACAAGATTAAAGTTCATCATCAATCCCAACTAAAATAAATTTAGCTCATGTTTAAATCTGCAATTACTCTTAAATACAAAGCATTCATTATTCACCAAAATGAGAAATAACAAGAGGAAAGGAAGAAAAGCAAGGAAGAGTGTCAAATTTGAAGGTCTTCTACACCTTCCTCTGCTTCCTTTGCTCCCTGTAGAAATTTTTTTTTTCTATTTCTAGTTCTGGCTACTGTCCAGATGCCAATCTCCTTCTCCTCTGCTATTTTTGGACCAAAAATGGGTAGAATAAAATCCAGCTCACGTGTCCTCTGCTGCTCCAAGGTTTAAAGCACCCAAAATGGGCAGAATGTGTCCAAGACTCCTCTACTGACGTGTTCCCTTGCTGCTTTCTTTTAATCAAAATTTTTATCCTTCAAATAATGTTGCTCCCCACTAGAAAAATGAAGTTACAGTTGGTAAAAAAAATTGCAATGTTGTACCCTTACTGTAACAGCTGCCTCCTCTCTTTAACTTCTAGTCTTTTTCCTCCTTTTTCAAGCTACAATTAAGACTTAAGCATCTGCAAACCAAATATCATCAATTCAATTTAATTCCTCCGTTAACATATCTAAAACTTTCACAAATAAGACAATAAAATCACTTTAACCAAAATAACAAAAATAACTAATAATAAAAATTGATTTATAAAAATCACTCTCAAACTTCAATAATTTAAGTCTAGAAGCCATCAAGATAACTCTTTTTTCATAGAGTTATCACTCCTTGGTCAAATAAGCTTCACAAATACTTCCTTCTAGTTTATCTCTATTGCTAAATTTCTTCTTCAATCTATTAAGAAATCTCTTAAATGGATATATCATTGATATTGCACGTGGCTACCTACCCTTGCTTTATTTGGCAAATAAATGTGTAAATACTCCATTGAGTCAAAAAAAAAAACTTGGTGGGAAGATCCATTCAAGCTAGCATATTATCAGAGGAATATTTGGTTCCATTCTAAGCAATTACTCTTCCTACAAGACTATTGAGCACAATTCCCTAAAGAATTAGCTTAACCCAATTAAATGCCCTCATACAAGATTTGGGAGTCCACAAAAGGCACTAAGAAGCACTCTTTCTGTGAAAATATAATAATCATGACTTTTTCATATCAAGTATCTTACCATCGCTTACATTAACACACATATCCAATTTGGAGGCATAATCACCAAGCATCCTCAACTTCTTAACCTACTCATAAACTGTCCTTCTCTCATCTAAGCTCAAGTTGCAGAAAGCTTTAAGTTTATATATTTTTCCATTTGCAGCCCTTTTAAGTGCCAACTACCTTCTGCTGTAATATCTATCAAATCCAATTACCTTAATATTATCTTTGGCTTTCCCTTTAATATTCATCACTATAATAAATGCATTATGATAGACATTTTTCTCTATGTGCATGACATTGAGATTGTGCCAAACGAAGTTAGATTGCTAGTATGGCAAGTCCCAAAATATGCTTCTCTTAGTTCAATTGTGATCCACCTCATATCCTAACATCTTGATTGGCCAAATTACTATGACTTTTAGAATGAAACAAACCCAACCAAAAACTTGTGCACCAGTTGATCTTGAAGGTGATTTGAATCTCTCCACTCTATTTTTTATGAAGTTATTGTTGTTTCTCCTATAAGGATGATTGTATGGTAAAAACTATTTGTGACAATTGAACTATGACTATTTCCTCCCATGCTTTAAGGTGAATACTTTCGTGGATTCCATAAATAATAGGCAAGCTATTTTTCTAGCCATTTGCCAATTAGATAACATCTCATATTCAAAGAAGTCATTAATAGTCCACATCAATGCGAACTTCATTTAAAAGTTTTGTTTCATTGAAATGTCATATGTTCAAACACCATCACTCCACAAAGTGAGTAATTCATTTATTAATGGCTACATAAATACATTAATCTTATTCTTTGGATTTTTTGGACATGGGGCAATCAATGTTTAGAACATATATGGAGTTATCATACTTGTATCTAGAGACAACTCATATGAGGAGCTAACTTCATCGAGACATACAACCTTTGCAACTTCAAGATTAATGATAGATAATATATTCTCTTGAAGGGAACTTCTTTGTTGTTCCAATGTGTCCTCTATTTCTTATACCAAGGCAAACTATAAATTCTACATTTACTATTAAATCTAGCCTCTTTGTATAAAAACATGCACCTTTTCATACAACAATCTATTTTCTCATGCCCCAATCTTAACTTCTTCACTAACTTCCTTGTTTCATAAAAATAGGAGGAACAACGTTATTATATGGGTGTGTCTTGGTCAACAATTGCATAATCTGATCAAAGGAATTCTATAGTAAGTTAAAGTTAGATTTTATGCTTAACACCTTACTGCTAATGACAACTCCGAATGGTTAGTACAACTTATCCATAATGGTTGATATACAGCTTCTAACATATCATAAAAGCTTTGAACATCTCAATTTAGAGGCTTTTCTATATTGCATTCTAGGTGAGTTGTAATGCCCGGCTAACCAACATCTAACACTATATTTTCATACCTATTACTTGCATCATACAAATCCCATGACACACCATTAGAAGACTTTCCTTTTTCTTTAGGTCTTTTCTCACCATGATCAATCAACCACCAATAATCATATTTAAATCCAAACCATACAAATTAACCATAACTTCATGACGAGTTAAAAATTTTCTACATCTATGTTTGGAGCACAAACATCTTATCTGACCATCACATAAATAAATTGGAGTACAGACACCTTGTCTTATATCCACTATGTCCTAAAAGAAATCTATTGTACATCCACCTACAGTATTCCAAAATTTCCATATTCTATTTTTCAAAGTTTACATTTAAATATATTAAGTCTTTATACATGTCTTAATTTATATATATTTTTCTCTTATTTACTAAATATTTTCAAACATAAATAAATCATAGAAAAGTTTGTTAACATTTCATCCCATCTCCCAAAAAAACTTTGACAAAGTTTTCATAATATTAACTACATTCATATTTCCAACAACACAAAATTTTAATTTCAATAGTTTCATTCACCAAGTAAAAAGTAACAATAAAATTGATAATTAATATCAGCAAGACAATTAATAATTCTAAAATTTAACAAAATCAATATATATATATATATAGTTTCTAATTCAAAAATAGGTACTAATTCAAAATATATATAATTCCTAAAGTAATATTACAACACTATCAAATATGTCATCTAACTACTTAATCCTACTTAATCTAATTCAAAATATATAATTAGCCATTTCTAATTCAAATATATAAGAAAATGTAACTAATAATTAAAAATTAACTCCTTCAATAATCTTAGGTCAATAATTAATCAACTACTAATTTCAAATATAGTAAAACATTTATAAATTAATACTCGATAAATTAATAATCTCTATTAAATAATAATTTTTTTCAGTCCCGACTTGGACTAATGAGCTAAATTAATAATTTCAATAAAATAATAAGATAATGATTTTTTTGAAAACCTTGCATAACCTCTTGATCTGATTCATATCATAAATTAATAATTCACTAAAATTACATATAATATTTTCCTAAAATATGGGTCTATTATTATTTTTTTATTAAAATTTAAGTCTAATTGAATCTCATCCCTATTTTTTCTTATTGCATCTAAAAGCTCTAGAGTTGAATTCTCATATTGCAATAAGAAATTATAAAGAGTTATTGATGCTTTGAGTGT
>JANHAO010013650.1:0-15738 GCA_026873985.1 Saraca asoca
TGGCTAGTTTTCCTATCCTCTTCCTAATATTGATCATTAAGCAATAATCATATAATATCTAAATCAAATAAAGCCATTAAACTCATATATTCACTACAAAACAGAGAGGAAGAAGGAAAGAAATAGCCAATAATTGAATGCAAGAATGAAGGAACAAAACCTCAACATTAATCTTCAAGTTTGCAACCCCTTGGACTGGTTATAGCAGTTCAGCCTTCCATGGAGGCAAAAAATATAAAGAAGACAAAAGGAAAACATCATAACCTAATGCTACCAAAAAACTAAACTAAAACTACTTTAAAACTACTGCAAAATCGAACTGAAAAACTTCCAAAACAAATCGGGTAAAAGAAGAAGGCAGTTGGTAGGTGAGTAGGCATAATGGCTGGTCTAGTTACTACTACTACTGCCATTGCGTGCTATGCATTTTGTAGATTGCTTTCTCCACTTTTTCTTCTAACTTTTGGCCTTCTAGTTGGCTGGGTGTTTGCTGGATCAAAGGATGTGTAATTGGGCTCAAGTGCATGCCAATTGGGGCCTTAAAATGTCCAATTCTGCAAAGCCCATTTTCATAGTATTTTTGCCCCTGAATTATAGCACATTTTTCACGCCCAATTTGATCTCTTCAGCTCTGGAAGTCTTCATATGAAATGTGTCTTATATCTTATCTTCCATTTGGGCTTAATTTTACCTTAATTGGACCTTTATAACTTAAGTTATTATCTATTGAATGCATGAAGGTCAAGCTGCTAGGGATAGAGCTGAGACAGTATTCTGATTCTAAATTTAGCTCTAATTTTTTATGACCAATTGTGATATTCAGCTTTTGTAGTCTTCATGGAAGTTGTAGATCTATCTCTTATCTTTCCTAAAAGAAAAGAATCACATCAATTGGACAAGTGTAGCTCGAGATATAGCTAGATTACAAAAATTGCTCAAAATGGCCAAATTATACATAATTTTCCAAATGATGCCAATTGACACAAAATCACAAATACACACTAACATAGCTGAAATAAGCCAATTTTGGACCTTAAAATGCTAAGTGAAAGGATAAATAAATGAGTGAAATATTTTGTTATCAGTAGGACTAGAGGTTGGGGTAGATCCATATGAAGAGAAACACAAGCAGAAAGCTCCTGATTTGAATATAGGGCTCCTTCCACACCAGAGACTTCAGCTGGTCCCTATTTTTCTAAGGCTCCAGCTTGGTTTGCAGATTTTAAGGACCTATTGGTAAATTTTATGAATAAAATGACCCAACATGGAATACAAAGTCAAGGTAGGGGCCAGAAATTTAGATGCCTCCACCCCTCCACCTCCTACTGTGAACCTCTCCAATTATTTAAAGGAGCTTCAAAAACTCAATTCATCGAGATTCTCAGGCATTGGGTCAAAAATGGATCCCCTTATATTCCTGAATCAAATTGAGTGAATATGGTGGGTATTAAGATGTCCAAGTGAAATATGTGTACAACTAGTTGAATTCCAGCTGGATGATACTGCCACTACCTGGTACCAAGGGTAGGTAAGTCATAATTCCTTGGGAGATGGGGCAAACCCTTGGGAAGCATTCTACATGGCATTCCTACAACAATTCTTCCCTTAGGGACAACAATTTGTTAAAATCCAAGAATTTTAGAGCTTAAAACAAGAAAGACTGTCAGTCTCAGAGTATGCTGCTCAATTTCTTCATCTTTCTAGGTTCGCTGGTAGCATGATCTCCATTGAACAAGAAAAAGCCTGGAGGTTTGCTAATGGTCTTAATGACCAATATTTCAATGCTATATCCTTCACAGAAGACACCACATATGAGCAAGTTTATAGGCAAGCTATTCAATTGGAAGCGAGGCTCAAAGAAAGAAGAGAGGCAAGAGAAGCCTCAAGTAGTTCAAGAAAGAAGTCCAGATCAGAGAGCACTAGTGGAGAATTTAGGGGACAATTATTTGTAGCTTTTAGTGCATATTCTTTTGAGAGGTCTAGCTCTCGTCTTTCTGTTCCAGCTAGACGTGAGACACCAAAGGCGTGTCAATTTTGTGGGAGAATTCACTTTGGGATTTGCAGGCAAGGGTTAAGCAAAGAGCTAGAGCTTGTTATGGCTGTGGTCAGGTAGGCCACTTGGCGAGAGACTGCCCATACACCTCCATTTCACCTGGTGGCACTGGAGCCACTGGTGCATCTGGAAGTACTCCACCTTAAGTTACACCACCCATAAAGCCTCAGTGATTGTTTAGGGAAGGCTGTGATCAAAAGGTACCTTCCTTGGAGAAGAGTTTCAGTAATCAAAGTGGCACAGTGGAAGTGTGGTGGGCCCATAACCCACAAGTCCTAAGAATCTCTTTGAGGGAGAGTAGGAGTATAGATCTTCATTTCTTATGCCTATATTCCTAGAATTCCAAGACAAATTCTTTTATAGGGGAGAATTTGTTATACCTTAAGAGGAAAAGTTGGCTAAGGGACTGAAGTAAAATTTTTAAATTTGTCGTTGGGGCTAAACTGTAATTTACAAAAAGACTTATCTGAAGTCAGTGAAAAGTCTTGGGGTCAAAATGTAATTTTCCCATTTTTTCCTTATATTATAAACTTCTCCAAGCGGCTTCTCCTTCTCAAAAAGCTTGTCAAAATTTCCTTAACTTCTAGCATTCCTCTCCATTGCCAACTTCTTCTTCGACCAATCCTTCTCGAGCAAGCTCCCTTTCCTTCCGACGAATCAGTCGACGTCTTCCTCCTCTTTTGGCGAGTCTCAGCCAAAGCTTCCTTGTTTCAGTTGCATTCTTCAACAAGTTATCTCCCTTCAGTCTAGCACTATTCTACAAGCTTCCAGGCTACTTCCTTTTCCTTTTTCCTTCTCCAATCAGCCCTTTGGCATTGGTTCAGCTCACAATAGCAATAGCAGCTCCTCCTGTTTTGTTTCTAGACTATTCGGCCATTTTCTCCCTAGGCTTGCCAGCAAAGCTTCTGCCAGAGTAAGCTGGTCACTAGTACTTTGGACTCTGGTAAGTAATCCTAGAACAAAATATTTATTCTATAGTAACCCTATAGCTAGTTTCAAGAAATTTCCCTTGACACCCTTATTGTGCTAGCTATGAGAAATTTGAAATATTCTTATTGTTTTGTATTGTCTTGCTTCAGAGAAGCTTTCAAGGAAGAATCAAGCACATAAATGTCTTCTAAAGTGAGTGGACAATCCTTCTCACTTAATGGTCCCATTGATAAATATCAATTAATTTTATTATATGGAATATTATGAATTCTTTTAAATAATAGTTATGAAAATGCATCAGTATATATATATATATATATGCATGTTCTGATAAATGTTACTTGCTCGAAATAGAATTTTCATGTTACATGATATTTTTATATTACTAGTTTGAGAGACTAGATCCATTGAAAATTTACTGGTAACCCTAAAGTGCACTTGTGATTGGAATAAGTAATGGCGTAATAAGGATGGAGCTATCAAGTATAGGAAAACTTGACATACATATTAAATTGGCATAAAAAGGATGGAGCTGTCGAATATGTGAATATTCGGCATGCGTATTAGATGTGGGCTACGGGGATGTTTGTGATGATGTCATGTTATAGTTACCTCTAGAAATTTTCCATTGGAATTCTAGTTAGTTGTTTTGATACAAGCATTGTTATATTTTAGGAAGTTTATTTGGATAATTACTTATAATTATGTGGTGATGGATATTTTCTATAGTATCATGTACTGTTGTATTTTTCATTTTGTTAAATATCATATTTCAATAGTTTAACTTTATTAATGAATGAAGTTTCCACACTTGTTGTGAGATTATGATGTTAAGCAGGTAAGCATAATTTCATAGCTATATATATACTTTTGAACATGATTTATAAATGGGGTTATGATGGTCATGTGATTGTCTACTCAATGGGTTTCTATGAAACTCACCTCTTTTTTTTCCCTATTTTCCAGAGTTTCGGATTCTTCTTCCGCTCCTTTATCCTACACTAATACAAGATTTGCTCTCGACTCGAGTAGATCTTCTTACAGAGAATAAAAGTATAAAATGGTGGAAAATTAATAGCAGTTGGTGGGATTGTATGTGCATGTCTTGTGTAAGATTGCTGGATGCCCAATAGGATGTAAATTGTATAGTCTGGGCCACTGTATATTATTATGATGTCATACAGGTTATGGTGGGCATGTAGCCCTATTATGTTGTTGTATTGGCCTTGTGGCCAGGTGTCTAAAAAACAAAGGAAACTCTGCTGGATTTTTAGTAGAGTTGTTATATGAATGTTTAATAATGCATTTATAAAAAAATAATTGTGCATATTTAGTGTAAATTGCATTGTCAGGCTTGTAGGAGATTTCCTACCGGTAACCTTCTACGACGGTCACGTTCCATAGGTTGGGGCGTGACATCATAATTATAGGCTACTTAGAGTCAAATTTTGCCAATTGTCAAGATGATCATAAATTGACATCTGGATACATTTTTATGATGACAAGAGAAGCTATGTCATGGAAAAGTGTCAAGCAGTCACTTACAGCAATCTCTACTATGCAAGTGGAGTATGTTGTATGTTATGAAGTTATTCATAAAGTTGTATGGTTAAGGAATTTTATTGCTAGTTTCAATATCATTGAAAGCATTTCAAAGCCTTTAACCATTTATTGCGATAATATTGTTGTTGTGAACTTCTCTTTGATCAACAAAAGTTTTGCTTGTACAAAGTATTTTGATGTAAAGTACCAGTTTGTAAGAAAGAGAAGATACGCGAGCATATTAATTACATTAAGCATATTTCTATAGATTGTATGCTCGCAAATCCACTAATAGAGGCTTAGCAATTGTAATGTATTATGATCATGTAATTAATATGGTAATTGATTGTTGATGGTGGATTTTGATCAGACCCAAATTCAACTAATAGAGGGGGTTCTTTGGGGACCCAAGTTGTTCCCTAGTCATTGAGGTGATAGAAAGGTGCTGAATGGCAGAAGGAAAGGGGGAGAAGAGAGAAATACATAGGGGTTAATGCAGTTTGACCAAATCTGGGCGGCACCGGATCCTACGTCCACAGAGGTATTTTATTAGTGTAAAGGAGTGTTTACAGAGCTTTTGCTATGGCTTCCAACAGAGTTTTTGCTAATGTTCTATTGCCTCTCCTCTTCTCTCTTTTTATAATGGCTCTATCCCCCATTTATAGAAGCATGGAAGGGTACAAATGGAACTAAATTAACTATACATCTATTACATCAAATATTAAATGTACAAGACTGCCTAGGGTACTATAGACTAGCTTCTGCAGGTTACTTTCTGTGGGTGGGACCCAATAGTTATATCCACAAAATGGCGATGCAAGTTATTTATTAGCTTTATACTCGACTTTGGCAAGCTTCTGGCTGGGTAAGGTTGTGTCCTAGGAAGTTGGAGCTCGTAAACTGAGCATGCTGTTGGCTTGTGACCTTGAGCTGATTCGGCCAATGAGCTTAAGTCTTCAGCGAGCTAGGGTTTCTTTGCAATGATCTAGTGATCTGGTGAACTCATCCCTATGTCAGTCTTGGCTCCTTTTGGGCTTTTGCCAGCTTACTTCACAGTGCCAAATTCTACTAATAATACTAGGCCCATAACTCTCAGTTCACTTTGCAAACTAGGAGTTAGACTTTTGCTAGCAAAAGCATGTGTAGCTGTGACACATCATAACTCTGGTCTTTATCTCACACACTTGCTTTCCGTTGTGAGGTGTGACTTCATTGAACTGAGGCCTTACGAGACTCAGAAGGCCATATGGACAAGTTTCCACTGTTGGACCCTTATTCGGCCCATTCTAGATCCAAAAATAGAAGATATTTTAGTCTCGGCCATGGATAATTGTGTAGTCAGAATCTTTCAAGTCAACCCACCGTTTCATTTTTTCAGACAAAACACGCCTTGTGGTTATTAAATAGCCTCATTTTCTTCCAAGCCATTAAATGAGAGTGGTTAGGGAATTCCTTTCGGATCCTTCAGATACATCTGATTGAGCCTATTTAAAGCATGGGGAGTCCTCTTCTTCCTTCAGAGAGTGACCAAATGGAAGTTTCAGATAAACCTTCTGACTTTTCGATATTCCATCTTTTGAGTGAGGCATGTATGGTCTACTACATAAGAAGCTTCAAAGTCAATATTTTTCCCCATAATGTGGAGGGATCTCATACGGATCTCGGATTATGCCATCATGATTGTGAGGTTTTTCCTTTTTAGCCACTCCGATGGGCTTTCCTGAACTTCTCAGTTTCGGGAGTCAAGTTAAGGAAGAGCTTGCTGCTGAGGAAGGGGGCTGGAAGAAGAAAGTTGAGGACTTAAGTGAGTTAGAGAGCTTCCAATAGGTAGGGATTTGTCCCTCGGTGGATTGTCTTCTGATTGGTGGGAGCTTTCCCTATGTGTTAATCCTTCTTCTAGAAGGACTGGCTATAGCCATTCCTAACTTGTATTTTAACTCTTTTTGATGTAAATGTACCTTGCTGAGGCTCTTTTATGAATAAAATTTTCTTTTTTTTTCTTCAAATATTTGACTATTTGTCCTGTAATTCTCAAACAATAAAGTTGTTCGTACATGTTGTAAGGTCACTACATGTGCACAGTGGCTAAGAAAGTTGCTCACATGTGTGACAAGGTCGCAACGCACAGTGGCTAAGAAAGTTGCTCATACGTGCTATAAGGTCACTGCATGCACACGGTGGCTAAGAAAGTTGCTCGTACACACGAGCTTTCAATTACACATATGTGGTGGCTAAGAAAGTTGCTCGCATATGTGATAAGCTCGCAATGCACGGTGCCTAAGAAAGTTACTCATACGTGCTGTAAGGTCACTACAGGCGCACGGTGGCTAAGAAAATGGCTCGTACGCACGAGCTTGAAATCGCATGAAGGCTGCAGAATTTAATCGCATGGAAGCTGCAAATACTTAATCATATGGAAGCTGCGAATACTTAATCGCATGGGAGCTGAAAATACTTAATCCCATGGGAGCTACGAATACTTAATCGCATTGATTATGATGCTCAATTGTCACTTGAGACTCAGTTTACAAAGTGGGCATTTCTCCAGATCTCAAGATCAAGTCAGACATTTTCTAGAATTTTCAAAAGAATCTACATGAACTAGCCTACATGAAATTTGGGCCATTTTCACGCATCATATTACAAGCTTAATATATGGTTCTCACTACAGCCAGCTGCTCCTGCTCGGGGTCCCGTTAAGGTTGGGGAGGCTGTTACGCTGTAAGCCGCAATACATACTCCCTCAAGCGCCCTCTCTTAATTAGATCCTTAATAGTGTCTCTGAGAGCTCAGCAATCCGAAGTGTCATGTCCCACTTCGTTGTGATATGCACAGAATTTATTAGTATTTTTGCCAGCATGAGGTACCTATAAGGGAGTGGGAGTCTTGAAGTCTTCTCTACTCCTTTCCGCTGCATAAATCGCATTAGGAGTATATGATAGGACGTTGTAGTTCTCGTGGTGGACCAATTGTTGAGGTCGCTCGTCCTTGGCCTTCTTTACGAGCTGGGGGTCGGACTCGCTCTTTGTGTCCTCACGACTATTCTTCTTCTTACTTTGGCCTGGGCCATCCAGTTTTGGGCTTCTTTGCACCAAATGTCTCCTCCCACCTAATTTGCTTGACAGCTCGATCATAAAACTCTCCCAGGTCTACTATTGCGGATTTGTATATACTTTTATACAGCTTGCCATCTTTGCGAAGTCTAGCAAATATTGCTGTCAAAATGCTCTCGTTGGACAGGCTCTCCGCATTGTCGATCTTGTGCATGAACCAGACAATGTAGTTTTTCAAAGATTCATGCTTGTGTTGGAAGATAGCGGCGAGATGGTAGGGGACGTGAGCTGCTTCCTCAGCGCCTTGTAGTGGTCAAGAAATTTTTGTTGACATTCCTCCCAACTGTTGATACTACGAGTCAGGAGGCTCCTAAACTAGATTCGAGGGCATCTCCCAATGTAATGGGAAAGACACAGCACTTGATTAGAGGATTACTCATCCAAAGATCCATCTGATCGTTGAACATGTTCAGGTGATTACGTGGATCACTGTCTCCATTGTACAGTGGGAAGGTAGGGATTTTGAGCTTCCGAGAAAAGGGCTCTGTTTTAATCTGTCTAGAGAAGGGAGTTAGTTCCTTGGCATGATTCCAGTCACTTCGAGCTTGGGGTGTGCATCTAGTTGCTTCACCCTTCGAAATAATTCGTCCACCATCAAAGGTAATACTTTATACTTCTAACTAGAGTCCTGGTGGATTTTCACATCCTCTTCGTCTTGTGGGGGATGATCTGAGACGTGCTTGTGGCTAGCTCAGTTCGAGGTTCCAGCTCGCTGCTGCTGGGGGATATTTTCGAGCGCATTGGCTTCAGCCTATCTTCGCGCACCTTGAGTTTGTGCTTAGGCCAACATCTAGAATGCTTTAGCCATCCTCCTCATCAAACCTTTAAACACTTCCTGGCACTGGTGCCATGCTTGGGCTTCATTGGTCTTAAGGACAGTGACAGTGGGTTGGCGGTGGATTGGGGAGGCCAAACTGTTAGCAGTTTTGGCAATACAGGAGCTTGCAGTGTGACCTTCCAACCAGTTGTTGGAGGTGCCGGACTTCCTAATAGCTTTTCCTCTTGCCACTTCAATTTGAGCAAAATCAACCAGAGAAATGGAAAGACAACCAAAAAATAGAAGGGTCCCACTGGGTGTGCCAAAATATTGATGGTGGATTTCGGTCAGACCCAAATCCGGCCAACGGAAGGGGTTGTTTGGGGACCCAAGCTATTCCCCAGTCGTTGAGGCGGTAGAAAGGTGCTAAATGGCAGGAGGAAAGGGGGAGAAGAGGGAAATACACAGGAGGTTAACGTGGTTCAGCTAAATCCAAGCGACATTGGACTTTACATCCACAGAGGTATTTTATTAGTGTGAAAGAGTGTTTATAGAGCTTTTGCTATGGCTTCCGACAGAGTTTCTGCTAATGTTTTATTGCCTCTCCTCTTCTCTCTTTTTACAATGGCTCTAGCCCCTATTTATAGAAGCATGGAGGGGTACAAATGGAACTAAATTAACTGTACATCTGTTATATCAAATATTAAATGTACAAGACTGCCTAGGGTATTATAGACTGGCTTCTGCAGGTTGCTTTTTGCAGGTAAGACCCGTTAGTCGTATCTACAAAATGACGGTGCAAGTTGTTTATTGGCTTTATACTCGACCTTGGCGAGCTTCTGGTTGGGTGAGGCTACATCCTAGCGAGCTGGAGCTCATATGCTGAGGATGCCGCTGGCTCGTGACATCGGGCTGGTTCAGCTAGCGAGCTTGGGTCTTCAACGAGCTAAGGTTTCTTCGTAGCGATCTAGAGATCTGGTGAACTCGTCCCTATGTCAGACTTGACTCCTTCTGGGCTTTTGCCAGCCCACTTCGCAGTGCCAAATTCTACTGATAACATTGATGTAATTACATCAAACATATTGTTTATCTCAAGATATGATTATTGAAATATTCATGTTTTGTCATATTTTGTTCTTTGTGCACATTATCTAATTATGGCATGTTATTAAAAACATTGAGACCTTGTCTTATTATAGTGTTAATAATATTAATTCTCATTTGACATCTTGGACGAATGCTTGGACCACCATGTGGAGATTCATGTGTCATTACATAAATCTTGTTATGCATATTTTTTATTTTGGTCATGGAAATGTAAGCATATAATGTGTGTGACATTAATATGCCCTTTCGGATGTAATGTTTAGCACTTGGATGCTTGTGATTTCAATAGACTTGTAGGTGTAATAATACCATAATTGTATTGAAATTATTTAAGGTGGACACAACTTATGAATTATATAGTATAAGTAGGAGGTTGATGGAATTTCTTTTAAATTTATACTTACATAATTTATAAATTATTAAAATAATATCAAAATAATTAAGAATATTGAAAGTTATATATATGGGCTCTATTGGATATCATAACCAGGATTGGATATTGGGTTAGATTTCTATGATGGATGGAACCCTATCCAGCCTGTCCTATATGGATCCCTCCTCCCAAAATTGATTAAGATACAAAACTCTTGTCACTGTACTATGTGCTCTCCCAATTATATGGATTTTCAGAAGAAGTGATCTCATTTCTATCTTTCTTTCACAACAATTATAGATTCGTTGTAATTTAAATAATTTTAATCCCTTTCTATTTAATTTAATCTATATCTTTTCATGTTATCGTATTATTTTATAGGTCCAATTAACTTTAAAATTTAACTTGCCCACGATTATTTGCTGGGTGTTTTCAGTCTTTCTTCCTGATTTTGACGTACTGTATTTGTCGCACTTCATGCCAATAGAGCACTATGGTTGACTAAATAAGCTGTTAACAGAAGTCTAGTCCCACAGTCTTGACTCTTTCAACAAGGTTTTCTGTTGTAGTTGAGGTGAAATTTCCCTGTTTTCCCTTTCATATATTAATTGTGTGTGATTGGACAGAATTGAAAAGTCATTATCATTCGGCTTTCTTTGTCATCTCAAAATTATGTCTGAAGCTCATCACGAAAATGATCCCACATAGTACATGTTATTTTTTTCTTGCTACATCATAAAAATACAATGTTGGTGTTAAAATGTTCAGATTGTATATTTCCTAAAAAAGAGAGAGAAAAAATATGAAAAATCTTACTCTAAATCGGCAAGCTAGCAAAATATGCATTCGCCTCATTTTTTTATAATTCTTATTGGAGTCTATGGCATCACCTTTTCCTAAATGAAATCGATTAAAATATATATTGTATGAATTGTTTATAATGGAGTTAACACTTAATTAAAAATGAGAAATTGAATCATGTATTACCATACCACCTGCTGCATGGTCTACATCCCATTTTGGAACCAACAACATTACTGAGTCATTCAATGCAATAATAGGTCCAACAAGAGATAAGCCAATAATATCATTGCTTGAATGGTACAGAGTTAAGCTAATGAAGAGGTTCCGGATTGAATACACAGGTATGGTTAAATTTGGCTGACTTTTATGTCCCAATGCAGCGGAGCAAACAAAGACTAGTTCAACAAACTGTTTTGCTTTAGCTTCTGGTAGGGCATTGTATGAAGTGGAACCAATCGATAGAAATCATGTGGTTAATCGCACTACCAGGGAATGTAGTCGTAGAATGTGGCAAGTGTTAGGCATGCTGTTGCTGCTATCCAACAAAATAAGGAGCAACCGGAGAAGTATTTGCATGCTTTCTTATAGCAATGCCTGGTGAAGAACTTCGGCAAAAACTGCGAAGCCATCAATCAATCCTTTAAGAGTTCTTACACCACCTGGAAGGCCAAAGGTATGTACAAAGAAGGCTGCAGATGAGTCAACACTTCCTTACAAGACATCAAGAAGCAATGAGCCTATACATGGTGGTAAATGCAATAAGGAAGGCCATAACCCAAGGACATGCATGTCATCTATCACTAGTGAAACCCTATGGCAGAGGAGGCAATGAATGCTGAGGGAAAAACAAAATGTAATTAATTTTTCAAATCTTCAAGGCTGTAGCATTTTAACTAGCCCAACTTTTTTAATTTTCTCGTGTTAAATTTATTGTTTATTTTTTTCAACTATGCAGCAACCAAGTGTAGAAAATAATGGATCAGAACTTGCAACAAATAATGTACAAAATGCTGGACAAGTGCCTAAGGGGCCTGGTGCAGTCTCGTCTGCACTAACTATGCTTGGACAGCCACCTTCTTATGCTACTATACCAGCAAACTTCCAAACTACACAACCTACAGTTGCACCATGGTTCTCAATTTTCTCATGGTCCATCGACATCTACTAACAACAGAGGTGGATTTGCAGGAAAGTAACTATTAGAAGAGGTAAAACAAAAGGAGGGGGTAGAGGAAGGGGTTCAATCAAGCTACCAACTGATCTTCCACCAAGAGGCTCACAAGCAAGTGTGAACAAATGACAAATTTAGTTTGTGTTCTTAAAGTTCTAGTCATATGTAACTTTGGCTAATTAGAACATATGCCAAAACTAGTTCATTTTGCTTATTTTGATGATGTCTTTTGAAGATCAGTAATCAATTGTAATGACATTTTGCTTATCTAATTTACTCTCTTGAGAAGTAATCTCTATCTGTATAGTTTGTGTTATTTGCATCTTTTGACTAGTTCCAGTGGCCAGCTTACATGGAATCAGGTCAAACAAAATGGAAACTTGGATTTATCTGCATTATCAATTGGCTTTTGGAAGAGAACAAAAATGCTTAATCCACATCTATATTAGATGTAGGTTTAGCACACCCTCTAATAAAGGACAAGCTTAAAGTGGGGTTAAATTGGGATCCGATTTTTTCTATGAGAATGTGTGGGTGAGTGAGTGGGAATTAAAAAAGTGGGAGTGGTATTAATATTGGAAGAAAAACCAACAAATTATATGAACTGATCAACTTCAAATTTTAAAATGTATGCTTTGAACCATTTTGATATTATCTCTTTGGTAATTGCTTTCTGGACCTTTAGTTTACCATTGTATAAGGGCCAAGAAGAAGAAATAGGGAAAGGAGTCACCAGTTCCTTAGGTTGTGCCCGTTTTATCTGCAGTGATTCTTTCTTTTGGCTGTAGAGAATATCAATAGCAATGAATCCACCCAATCCACTTTAGATGGGAGAAGTCTAACAACTTGAGATTTAGATTGTCACATTACTTGCATCTCATCTCATCGCTCAGAAGATATCTAATCTCTTGTGTAACAGGGATGGGAGAACTGTGAGTCAGATCTTAGAATTCCATTACCCTTGTTATTTCTAAACAAATCTTATGTTAGACATTATCTGTAAAACCTACTGTGCCATTCTTATTATTTTATAATTGAAAAGTAACGAATACTTAGGGTCCGTCTGGAAAAACAACTTGATTAAGCACTTATGTTTATGAGCTTCAATAAGTTCTTTTTGATAAGTTTCTCCATAAAGCTTATTGAAATAAACTCAAATGGGCTTATTGAAGGGTCATAAGTTATTTTCATAAGTTTAAACAAACATATAAATTTTTTATCTAAAGTGTTTATATTATAAGATAAGTTTAAATATAAGCTGTAGATAAGCTCTCCCAAACGCACCCTTAATCTGCTGTTTGGTGTCATGCTTAAGTAGGCATGCTACATTTATATATTCATGCAAGTAAATCCTATAGTAAATTCTTGATTTAACCATAATCCAGAGACATCTTGGCGGAGCTCGTATAGGAATAGAGGCCAAACCATCTGTTGAATTTGTTGCTGCAAAGCTAGATCGAGTCTTCTGCCCAAGGAAGAGAGAAATGGGCTATATCTATATGTGAAGTTGTGAACAATGTGATTAGACCTTTTATTCCGTTGCCATTCTACATGATATAATTTGTTTACTTCTGCCATGATACTTTTTGTGGATTATATGTAAATCTTATGACAATTTGATGATCTTTGCTAATGGGATGTGTTCGTGATACTAAGTACCGGGGATTATAGTGAATTGCAAAATATTGCTAACAAAGGCTCTGCTACCGATTATGGGAGAAAGAAAGAGAATTTGATAAAGAAGTGGCATGTGAGAAGTATAAATGAGAATCTATTAATTTTTTTTTATGGCAGTAAGTTATAAGTTAATTGAGTAAATGACAAGTGGATAACTTGTAACTTTTTAAATCACATACGAACAAAATGAAATAGTAATAAATCTAGATAAGTCAACTGTAATTTTTTTCTTAAATAAACGTGTACAATCTATGTCTGAAGACATATTGAAAGGTGGAAGAATATTAATAAGGTGTCTTAAAAAAAAATTAAATGTTCAAAAAGGCTAAATATATCTATTATGACATTAATAATGAAAAACAGAGTTATAGTACAAGGCTGTGGCGTTGTGCTAAAAAGAGTCAAATTTTATTGCTTCAATGGCGTTTGTGCCTTTGTGTTTCTTTCACAAACATTTTATATTTTTCTATTAAATCCTATCATGGCTTCAAGTTTGTGAAATAAACATAAGTTACTTAGAACCTTGTTGATTTGCTTGATCTACTTTAGTAAATTGTTCACATGGCTGGGATGCAGCTAGACAAGTGTTTTTACTGTAACGGGACAACTTGAGAAATGCATATCAGAACCAAAATCATCAGCATTCGTGTTCAGATAGTGCCTTTGTTGCTGATATTTTAGAATTATGGCATCTCTGCCTCAGATTGCAAACACTGAACAGTATGTATGTTTCAAAGCTTATATTAGAATGTGTACTTGAATTCATTCTTAATGTTGTGTTTGAATTGACCAGAGTACTTTGATTAAAGATTATTAGTGCATGCCTCTCAACAAAGTGATATACATGATTGCCAGATGATAGTTCTTTTTCTTCTTTTTTGGTAGAAGATTGTTTTTGGTCTTCATTTTTGTGTTTTAGTGACTTACAGGCAATTATTTTGAAAAAATGTTATCTTGAATTTAAACTCAGGATATTGCATCTATGTTAAGTAATTTATTATTCTTACTTTTATCAATATATATATATATATATATAGAGAGAGAGAGAGAGAGATGTGGGTGGGTGGGATCAATTGACACCATTGATTTGTATTTCATTTAATGGTTATAAAACATCCGATTCAAAAATGAAATGTGAATTTAAGGATAAAAGAGAATCATTATCTAACCCATTTAATTTCTGATTCTCTCTCATGTACTTTTAATTTATTAATTCTTTTTCTTTTCTCTTAAATTTTTCTATGTTTTCTCTTGTACTTAAATAATAACAAAATAATTCTTTTGTTTTCTCATTGATTTTTTGAGAATATTTATTTGATAAAACAAGTAGGATAATCAAATAAGAACCAAACCTTTTCTACTTTAATTAGTTTAATGTAAAATTAGAAATATTTTTCTTGACATAATTTCTATTATATTTATTTAATTGGATAGGATAAAGCGTTATTTTTATTTATTAAAAATCAATGAAATGAAAAAGTACTTAAATTATTCTTATAAAACATAAGTAAATCGTTACACTTTTTATTAGGCATTGCAAATAAAAAGATTATTTTACACTTTTTTCATTTATCTCAGTTTTCTTTTTATACATTTTTTTTTCTAAATAGATTGTCGTTGATTTTTCCTTTTTGTCTTTTATCATCCAATGTATAGGGGACAAAAGCAGAAAAAAAAATAGTACTACCATTAATTTTAATATGAGAATTGATTGGATTTTTAATTATAGCAATTTTTTAATCATAAAAATAGAAAAAACTTATTTTGTTATTATTTAAGTAAAGAGAAAACATAGAAAAAAATAAGAGAAAAGAAAAAGAATTAACAAATTAAAAGTACATGAGAGTACATGAGAGAGAAACGAAAATTAAATGAGTTAGATAATGATCAATACTGCAAATATGGTGTGATAGTGTAAGATTTATGATAGAATCAATTGATCCCCTCCATATACATATATATATATATATATATACACACACACAGAGAGTTAAACCTCCATAAATTAATACTCAATAAATTAATAACCTCTCTAAAATAATATTTTTTTCTGGTCCTAACTTGGACCAGTTTATAAAATTAGTAATTTCGATAAATTAATAAGATAATAATTTTTAAGAAGACCTTTATATAAATCTATAGTCCTGTTAATATCATAAATTAATAATTCTCTAAAATTACAAACATAACTAGGACAATTTAGTAAAATAT
>JANHAO010013651.1:0-15730 GCA_026873985.1 Saraca asoca
TTGCAAAGTTCTTGGCCACCGATTTGGCCTTTTCGCGACCAAAATAGAGACCAAAAATTTGGTCACAAAAATGAACCAGCGACCGAGGGTTTGGTCGCAAAGTTCTTAGCGACCGAAACGGTCACCAAATTTTTTGGTTGGTAGAGACCAAAACAGCGACCTAAATGTTTGGTGGCAAAAAATTAAAACTACGATCGAGCTTCTATAATCTTAGTGATCGAAATATGTGGTGTCCAATTCGGTTGCTAAACTCAGCGACTGCCTTGTTTCGGTCGCTGTTTGTCTTGCGACTAGGGTTTTAGCCACTCTTGAATTTTAGTCTTTGTTCGGTCACAAAAACTATTTGCGATCGAAATTCAACTTTTAGCGATCGACTTTTTCGATCGCTAAAATGCAGTTTTTTTGTAGTGTATACACAAACTACTGGATGACAATCAAACAAAATCACATAAATGACACGACTACACCAACTGTCAAAATACCACGATCATTATGCATTTGAGCTCTGCAAGAGAAGTCTACCTAATCAATGAGTAGCCTCTGGATCGGGTGGATGTGGGTGGATAGTGGGAGTGGCCCTAAGCTTTGAAACAAAAAAGAAAATGGAGTGAATTTCTTAAAAATTTAGTGAGCAGATAATCCCCCAGAAAAAAATGCAATAATTTGTTTACATCTCATGTTCAAAAGTAAGATAGTAAAACACATACACACAGAGATTCAAACATTAGTTCATAAGCAAGTTATCAAATATGAAATAGTGAGAACAAGTACAATATCATTTTATTTTCCAGAATACTTATCAAACAATTCAGTAAAGAAAAACCATTAATATTATTCTTATTTCACAAACTTTGTAAGTAATATTAAATGAATTCAAAATTTCTATATACAAGTAGAAGCCAATGGATAATTTCTAAAGACTACCCTACCTAACAGATATCAATCATTATCATCCACCTTATTCTTTCAATAGATATACTCCCCTTATTCCTCTCATAGATATACTTTTATCACAAGTGCACTTAGAGGTTTTCTAAAGGAATCTCCAATGGATTCAAATTTCAAGAGAGCTCAATTAACAAAATATTTCATATGATAACAAGCATTCAAAAGTAAAGAACAATTTTCAACCAATTCATAAATTAAATTATCTAACAACATTGTCATCCGTTTCATGTAGCATATTGTTCATTAATTTTAGCAATCTACTATGCCAAAATAATATAGTCACTAGCATATATGCAGTAAATAATATATAAAAAAATGGGTATATTATAGTACTTTATATCTATATATATCATGACATATGGTTATATTTTCAAAAACAAGGAACTAACAACATTCTAATTACTTAATAATTTTAGTAATTTATGATGTTCCAAGTCCTGATATCAAATAAAATTGACATTTGTAAAAAGAGGCTAAAAAATGGAGTAGAATTATTTACTCACCTTTAAAGGTAACAAGATAACTTCAAATTGTATTTTTTAATCACAACTTTCCAAAACAACTTATCCAACTAGTTCACCAAAACCTAATAACCAAAATCATCAACCATCTCATACAATAAATTCCTAATTTAATATAAAATCTTTTAATTTCATAAATCTAATCCTAAAATAAAAGAAAGTCAAGTTAGAAGAGAGTACAAATATACTCACTATTTTGACATAGGGTTGGGGTTTTAGCTTGGCACTAATAGCTGATTAAGAGAAAGGAAAGAAATAAGCTATCTTACAGCAGTCTACAAGACTAACTGGAAATTGAAGCAGGTTGGCGAGCCAAACCGGCCAAAGGGAGTAGTCATGCCGGTGAGTTTGGCTACTAAGGAAGGAGAAGAAAACAAGGTGAAATAGAATGAGAAGAAAATAAGGTGAAACAGAGTAGCAACCAATCAAAAAGATCAGTGGTAGCTAGGTGGTAGCTCTGTGTGGAGCCGTGAAGGGACAATGGTCAAAGTAGAAGTCGGAAATGAAGGAGAGCTAAGGCCATTTGGTAGACAGCCTTTTAGCACCATAGGGGAAGGCAAAGGAAGTAGAAGCCAGCCATAGCCTGGAAGAAGCCAAATGGTGGAAGAAGAAGAATGATAGAGCAAAGACGATCTGATCCTTAGAGGAGAAAAGAAAAAACACAAAAGCAGGGGAGGGGGTTTCTGTTTCAAGAGAGAGAATGAGCGTCAAGCAAAAAAGAAAAAGAAGAAAAAGGAAAAAGGAAAGAAACAAAAAGAAAAAGAAAAAGAGAAAGAGAAAGGAAAAATTATCGTTTAGCCATAGAATACAATTAGAACACTTATTATAACACACCTACTTGTAATTTTTTTTTCAAGCTAAACACAGATTAAACTAAAAATTATATACTTTCAACATATAATTTTATAAGTCAACTACTAGCTTAATTTATTTGCTAAAGTGTTTCAAATTCTCCCCCATCAAAAGAATTCATCCTTGAATTCTATAAATAGAGTTGCATAGGATCAAAATGAAATATTTGATTAGCTATTGAAAATAAGGCTCTAATGACGCTAGCAAAGAAGGTTCCTACTGAAGCTATTTGAACAAATGAGGATATTTGTCCTTCATATTTGGCTTAAATTCCTAAGTCATCTTTTCTTTCCCATGATTTTTCTATAAAACTTTCACAGAGGGATATTCCTTAGAATGGAATTTTCTGATTTGCTCGTCAACGATAGCTACAGGACGCTCCTCATAGGTCAGATGACTTTCCAGTTCAGTTAGGATTTATGAAAAGATGTGAGATGGATCCGGGATATACTTTTTCAACATGGACATATGAAAAACTGGATGGATGCTCTCTGATTTTGGTAGTAGATTTAACTTATAAGCTGCAATGCCTATTCTTTTTATTATGGGAAATGAATGTATATGCCGGGGACTTAGCTTTTCCTTCCTACCAAATCTCATCACTCCTTTTATTTGTGACATTTTCAAAAATACCTGGTCACCCACTTGAAATTCCAAGTCCCCCTTTCTCTTGTTTGCATAAGACTTTTAACGACTCTGAGCTATTATTAATTTTTCTTTGATGATCTTGACTTTCTCATTTGCCTCCTGAACCAAGTTTGGGCCTAACAACTTTGTTTCACCTGCCTCAAACCATCAAATTAGAGATCTACATTTTTTTTCTATACAATGCTTAAAGGAGCCATTTGAATTGGAGAATGATAATTGTTGTTACAGGCAAATTCAATCAAGGGCAGATATCACTCCCAACTACCCTCAAATTCCAACACTCAAGCTTGAAGCATGTCTTCTAGAACTTGAATTGTTCTCTTAGATTGTCCATCTATTTGAGGGTGAAAGGTTATGTTAAAATGAAGTTGTGAACCCAAGGCCTCTTGAAAGGATCTCCAAAATCGTGTAATGAATTAGGCACCTCGATCAGATATGATTGACAATAGAACTCCATGAAAAGATACAATTCGATCTAGGTATTATTAGGCATATTGGAAAGCTGAATAAGTAGTCTTCACTGGAAGAAAATGGGTACTTTTTGTCAAATGATCACCAATTACCCATATAGAATCATAGCCCTTAGGAGTTCTTGGTAGTCCAGTAAGATAGTTCATGGTAGCTCTTTCGCACTTCCATTTAGGAATCTCCAAATTCTAGTGTAAACTTGTAGGTCTCCGATGTTCAACTTTAACTTGCTGACATGTGAGACATCGCTAAATGAGATCCTTTATGTCATTTTTCAGTCCTTCCCACCAATAACCTGTCTTCAAATCTTAATACATCTTGTTGCTGCTAGGGTGCATAGCATAAGATGAAGAGTGGGCTGTATGCATAAGTTGTTGTCATAGGTTAGCAACATTAGACACCCATATCCATCCATGATGAGTTAAGGCTCCTTGATCATCTTTCATCCTGAATCTGCTTCCTTCTTCATTTTGTCAAGTAGCCTATTTGTGTCTATATCCTAAGCTTGCATAGCCACAATTTGATCAACAAGTGGAAAATGTACTTGCACATGTGCCATAAGTATCCTAGGTTTTGATATTTACAATTGGATTCCATGAGTTTCCACCTTGCGGAACTCTCGAATGATTGGTCTCCTCTGTATATCAATATGAGCAAGACTCCCTATAGAATTCCTACTCAATGCATCAACTACCACATTGGCCTTGCTTAGATGATATAAGATGGAGTAATCATAGTCCTTTATAAGTTTCATCCAACGACATTGCCTTAGGTTTAAGTCTTTCTGCTCAAAGATATATTTCAAACTCTTGTGATCAATACAAATCTCACATGTCTCACCATAAAGATAATGGTGCCAAATTTTCAATGCAAACACCATCATAGCCATCTTCAAATTATGAGTAGGATAATTTTGCTTATACTTCTTCTGTTGCCATGATGCATAGCTATAACTTTGCCATCCTGCATCAAAATATATCAAAGGCCAATTTTGGAAGCATCACAATAAACGGTATAGTTACCACTACTTGTAGGTAATGCCAGCACCGGTCTTATAGTCAAACATTCCTTGAGTTGTTGAAAACTTGCTTCACAGGAATCAAACCACACAAATTTTACATGTTTTTGAGTTAACTTGGTCAATGGGACTATAATTTAAGAGAAATCCTTCACAAAATGTTGATAATATCTAGCCAAACCGAAAAAGCTATAAGTTTTAGTCACTAATGTGGGTCTAGGCCAATTTTGGACTACTTTTACTTTCCTAGGATCTATACTGATACCTTCCTTGGAAACTATGTGTTCCAAAAAAGTTACACTGGACAACCAAAACTCACACTTTGAAAACTTAGCATATAACTAATGTTCTTTAAGAGTTTCCAAAACTATTCTCAAATCCTGCTTATGTGCTTGGACACTATAGGAATACACCAAAATATCATTAATGAACACGATTATAAATAGATCAAGGTCAGGTTTGAAACCCTGTTCATCAAATCCATAAAGGCTGCAGGAGCATTAGTCAATCTAAAAGACATCACTAAAAATTCATATTGTCTGTACCGAGTACGAAAGGTAGTTTTTGGAATGTTTTCCTTCCAGATTCGCAATTGATGATAACCTAAACGCAAATCAATCTTAGAAAAGTATTGAGCACCTTAAAATTGATTAAACAAGTCATTAATTCTTAGCAACGGGTGCTTATTTTTCACTATAACTTTATTTAATTGCTTGTAATCAATACATAACCTCAAAGTTCTATCTTTCATCTTTAGAAATAACATAGGGGCTCCCTATGGTGAAGTATTGGGCCAAAGGAAACCTTTGTCCACTAAATCTTGCCGTTGTACTTTCAATTCTTTCAATTCAGTTGGCACCATCTGATAGGGTGGGGTAGAGATGGGATCGGTTCTTGCAATAGTATTAATGCAAAACTTAACTTCTCTTTCTGGTGGCATTCTAGGTAACTCTTTAGGAAAAACATCCAAGAACTCCTGAACCACTGGTACATCTTTTGCCTTTTGCTCTATTTGTTCTGTGTCCTGGATATAGGCTAGAGAAGCCTCACATCCTTTCTAAATCATTTTTCTAGCACTCAAGGTGGATATAAGGTTAATAGGAACATCACTCCTGTCTCCTTGGAGCAAAAGGAAATCTCTATTTGGTATATGAAAACCAACTAGCTTATTATGACAATATGCACATACATGATGTGTTGATAATCGATCCATGCCCAAGATAACATCAAAATCAACCATATCTAACACAATCAAATTAGTAGGTAAAATAGTCCCATGCACATCAATTTCACAAGAAGATACCCTATCACAAGCAGTTAATGTCTGACCTAAAGAAGTAGATACCAACAACTATGATTCTAAAGGGTGTCAGGGTCTATCAAGTCATAATGCAAGTAGGTAGAGATGAATGATTGGGTTGCACCCAGATCAAATAGCACATGAGCTGGAGTAGAATAAACTAATAAAGTACTTGTGACTATCGCATTGGAGGCCTGGGTGTCTTGCCTAGTTAAAGCATACACTCTCGCAGTACCTCTATCTCTACTACCATGACCTCTACTAAAAGATCCTCTGCCTCCCCCTCTCCTACCAAACTTAGATAGTGAAGGTCTTGTAGATGCTGTAGATTGGGGCAAATTATTTCATGATGCACCCGTGGCCCTGTTACCACTAGGTGGGATTGTTGAATAAGGATAGTCTTTCACCATATGACCCATCTAACCACACTTAAAGTAAGGTCTGATTTCTCATTTGTAAATACCTAAATGAAAATTTTGACAACTCTGACACAGTCTTAGTGTCTCAAGTCTCGCTGGAGTAGGATAATGGGAGTTAGATCTATCAGAAGGATAATGACCCAATGAAGTAACATGTGTTAGTCTTTTGCTCGGATTGCCTCTTCCCGTGTCCCATAGAGGAAGGTGCTCATTAGGCCTCCATGAAGGAGGTGAGTTGGAAGTCGAAGATGATAGTCTTCTAGAATCTCCACTAGTACTCTCAAGTCTTGCTCTTTTTCTTGCACTACCTTGAGCCTTTATTTCTTTTTTCCTTTCCATAAACCTTACTTCTAATTCTATGGCTCAATCATACACTTGTGCATACGTTGTGCCCTCAGAAACTTTAATTTCTCTTTCTATTCCTACATCAAAAATCTTGCTACACAATTATTAATTCTACTATTTGCATTTTCATTGATTAATTGTCTACTGCACCTCTGAATAGAAGCCAATAAATTATAGTTTTGTTAAATACAAAAGAGGAATTTATAATAAATAAAGGTGTATGTACATTTCCCTAAAGGAATAAGGAAAAGACCCAATTACATTTTATTTTAATCTAGGACCTATCAGTTGGTATCAAAACTTTGGCTCTTGATACACCTATGTTTTCTTAAAAAATATGGATTCAAATTACTTTTTGCTGCCTGAATGTCAACTAATGCACAAACTTTCTAGTTTCAATGGGGATCACTATGCCTATTAGAAGCAGAAGATGAAAGATTTTATTGAGGCTACAAATGTGGATATATGGGACTTGGTTGAGGAACGTTATGAACCTCCTAGAACACTAATCAATGGTGATGTTGAACTTAAACCTAAGTCACTTTGGATGGAAAATGAAAGAAAGAAACACTTACTTGCAGTTAAAGTAAAATGGATAATTCAAACTCCTTATCACCTAATGAATATGAAAGGATCTCAAACTGTTCTACTACTAAGGAAATTTGGGATACAGTTGGGATTGCACATGTAGGTACTTCACAGGTTAAGGCTTCAAAGGTACATGTTCTTGTGTTAATTAAGGATTTAACCTAGAGATTCATTGCAATTACTAACCATTTAGTGTTGCTTGGTAGAAGGTTTGAAAATGCAAATATTGTTCATAAAATTCTAAGGTCTTTGACTGAGGAGTGGCAGTCCAAAGTTACTGTAATTAAATAGTTATTGAAGATGGGTATCCCTACAGTTTAAGAGCTCTTTGGAAACTTAAAAGAGCATGAATTAGAACTGAGAAGATACAGAAAGAATGGAGATGACAAAAAAAAAAGACTTTAGCACTAAAAGTTACAGAATCAGATGAAGAAGAATCTGAAAGATGTATATGTAATTAACAAAGAAGATGTGGCATTACTGAGTTAAAAACTACAGAGAACCTTAAGAGAGAAGAAGAATAAAGAAAAGAGAAAATTAACATCACAAAGGAGGAATCATACAAAGTTTGAGCAAGGAAATTTAGTTATTATAGTCTCTACTTCTTTGAATGTAAAAAATATGGCCATATTAAGTTAGATTGCCTGGTTTATTGGAAGAAGCAATTAGAGAATGAGGGAAAGAAAAAGAGATCATCCTACAAGAAATCAAATTTTGCTATCTGGGATGATCAAGAGGCTGATACTATTGATGAAGAAGAATCAAAAGATGATGCTTTGCTATGTCTTATGGCTAGACACAATGATAATTTTGAGGTACGAAGTAAAAACTCTTTCTTTGCTATTTTTGATAATGATGAATCTAGTGATGAGTCTAAAAAAGATTTTAATGAAGATAGTGATGATGAAGATTTAGATGATTTATGTGTTAAATTGTATGATTCTTTAGTAAAAACTAAAAAGGAATTAACCACCTCTAAAAGTGAGTAGAAAATTTTGATTGAAAAGGTTAAATTTTTAGAAAAAGAGAATGCTAATTTGACTACTTTAGCTAGAAAAGAATGTGAACAATGCAGTTTGTATAAATCTGAGATTGAGACTTTAACAAAGGCCTTATAAGGATTTTTTGATAGCAACAAAAAAATCAGAAGATATGCTATAGAATCAAAAGTTTTCTTACAATAGAGCTAGTCTAGGATTTAGATAGCAGCATTATAGCAAATTTAAGAGTTGGAACGCTGCTAATATTACTTGTTTCTACTGTAATCATAAGGGTCATCACATCAGAGATTATCCTTTTAAAAATGGTACAAACTTGTTAAAACCAAATGAAAGATTGGTATGGTTACCTAAATCAACAATAGTTAAGAAAGTTTCTATTATGTCTACTAACAATAATGGACCAAAAATTCAATGAATACCACCAATGCTAGTATAAACTTCATGTTATAGGGATGTGAGATACAAAGCACAAATTTATGGTTTCTAGACAATGGAGGTTCAAGACATATGACTAAAAGTAAGGATAAGTTCATTTGTCTCACACCTATAAATGGAGGTAAGGTGACCTTTGGAGATAATTCTAAAGGAAAGGTTAGAGGAATTGGTAAGATTGGTAAGTCTTTTAACTGCTACATAAATGATGTTTTGTATGTAGATAGTCTTAAACATAATTTGTTGAGCATAAATCAGTCCTGTGATAAAGGGAATCAAGTCATTTTTAATTCAAATAAATGCTTAGTTATGAATGGCAGTGACAATCAACTTAAACTAGTAGGTTATAGAGCTACTAATGTTTACTTATTTGATCTTGATTTTGAATTTAAACTGGACTTAGCATGTTTAGTTAGTTTTGATAATGATATTTGGATTTGGCATAGAAGACTAGGACATATAAACATGGAACTAGTTAAAAAATCATCCAAGAAAAATCTAGTATCTAGTTTGCCTAAATTGAACTACATCACAAATAAGGTATGTGGTGCTTGTCAGAAAGGTAAACAAGTGAAATCCTTATTTAAGTCTAAAAACTTTGTTTCAACTTCAAAACCCTTTGACTTGCTTTAAATGGACTTAATTGGTCCATCCAGAATCTGAACCCATGGAGGTAACTCTTATATATTCGTGATTGTGGATGATTTTTTTAGATTTACATGGACTCTTTTTTTATCTCACAAAAGTGACACATTTCAGGCCTTTAAAAGACTTGTAAGTGTGATTCAAAATGAAAGAGGATGTTCTATTATTTCCATAAAAAGTAACCATGGGAAAGAATTTGAAAATAAGGAATTCATTGATTTTTGTAAAATGCATGGCATTAGTCACAATTTTTTTGCACCTTGAACATTACAACAAAATGGTGTTGTTAAAAGGAAAAATAGATGTTTGGGTGAAATGGCAAGAATTGTGTCAAATGACAGTACATTTCCAAAGTCATTTTGGGCTAATCCTGTTAACACTACATGCTATATTATGAATAGGGTATTTCTTAGGCCTAATTTAAACAAAACACCCTAAGAATTATACTTTGGAAGAAAAACTTTCATGTCTTTGGCTGTAAGTGTTTTATACATAACAATGGCAAGGATAATCTAGATAAATTTGATCCGAAGTCTAATGAAGGTATTTTTCTTGGCTATTCTTCATTTAGCAAGGCCTTTAGAGTATATAATAGAAGGACCTTGAAGATAGAAGAATCTATGCATGTTACTTTTGATGAATTTGCCTTGAGTGATCACAGATTAAGTGCAGAGAAAGATTAGCAAGACTGGTGGACCTCTAACTAAACTTTAGATGTTTAGCAAGATGAATCAAAGGTATATACTACAAAACCAAGACAAAAACAGGAAAACTCCATCATTTTGGACATTACACCACCAAGTTCTCCTAAAAAACTTTGGAAATTCATGAGAAACCATCCCAGAAATCTTATCATAGGAGATGTAACTAAATGGGTAACTCATAGTGACTTGAAAATTCTTGCAATCACTCTACTTGTGTTTCTTTAATAAAGCCTAAAAATATTCAAAAGGCCCTGCAAGATGATAATTAGATTTTGGCCATGTAAGAAGAATTAAACCAGTTTACAAGAAACCAAGTTTGGACACTTGTGCCAAAATCTAATCATCTTAATGTAATAGGGACTCATTGGGCTTTTAGAAATAAACTAGACAAAAATGGAGTGATAACAAGAAACAAAGCTAGGCTGGTAGCAAAAGGTTATAACTAGGAAGAAGGAATAGATTTTGATGAAACCTTTACACAAGTAGCTAGGCTAGAAGCCATTAGAATGCTGTTAGTATTTGCTTCTACAAGAAAATTTAAACTTTACTAGATGGATGTTAAAAGTACTTTTCTAAATGAAAACATTTTAGAAGATATCTATGTATAACATCCCCCAGGTTTTGAAGATCCGCTGAATCCAAACCATGTTTTTAAGCTTCAAAAAGCCTTATATGGTCTGAAACAGGCACCTAGAGCTTGGTATGATAGAATTAGTAAGTTTTTAATTCAGAAAGGTTTTAAGAGAGGGAATGTTGATACAACACTTTTTATATTAGAGAAGGGTAAAGATATTCTACTTGTATAAATTTATGTGGATGACATTGTTTTTTGCTTAACAAATGAGAAGTTATGAAAAAATTTCTCAAAGTTAATGCAAAACAAATTTGAGATGTCCATGATGGGGGAGTTGAACTTTTTCCTTGGCCTATAGATTAAACAATCAACCAAAGGTATTTTCTTATGTCAAATTAAATATACTCTTGAACTACTAAAGAAATTTCAATTTGATAAATATAAACCTATAGGCACTCCTATGAGTCCATCTTTAAAATTAGATCATAATTTGAGTGGGAAGAGTGTAGATCCTACTCTATTTAGAGGCATGATAGGTAGTTTGTTATACTTGATTGCTGGTAGGTGTGATATTTTTTTTAGTGTTTGTGTCTGTGTAAGATATCAAACTAACCTAAAGGAATCACACCTATTAACAATTAAAAGGATTTTCAAACACCTAGTAGGAACTAAACATTTAGGACTTTTGTATCCCAAGTTTGATAGTTGTAGTCTATTAGGATATTCTAATATAGATTATGCAGGGAGTAAAATAGATAGGAAGAGTACTAATGGTGCTTATCAATTCATTGGACACTCATTAGTTTCATAATCATGTAAAAAGTAAAATTTTGTTACTTTATCTACTATTGAAGCAAAGTACATGGCAACTGGAAGTTGTTGTGCCGAGATTCTTTGGATGAAACAACAACTGTCAGATGATGGACTAAAATTTGAGAAAATTCCAATACTTTGTGATAACACAAGCACCATAAGTATTACCAAAAACCATATAATGCACTCAGGATTAAGCACTTTCAAATCAGACACCACTTTTTAAGAGATCATATTCAAAAGGGAGACATTTCAATTGATTTTGTTCAAATAGATTTTCAATTAGCTGATATTTTTACAAAACATTTAGATGAAAAGAAATTTGTGTTTATCAGAAGAAAAATTGGAATGATGAATCTTGAAGAAAGTGACCTTAATTAGTCTATTTTTTATTGTTTGTTGTATACTTTTTAGTTCTTATAACTTTGATCTTTTTAATTTGTTATGTTTGATCGTTTAAATGCAAAATCTAACTTAGGCATCGGAGTTTCTTAAATTTGTTTTACAGGTATATGTTTTAAGAATTTAACCTAGAAGCATAGACAGGAAAATTCTGGTTCATTTCTATATTAAAACTGATTTCTGGACCTTGAATCAAATCCAAAATCGATTCATAATTTTTCTAGGATTTATTTGAGTATTTAAATTGATTCCAAAATTGATTCACAGCTCAAAAGTTTGAATTTCAAATCGATTCTAAAACCGATTCAGAGGAATTTTCAATGTTTCTATTTGATTGAAAATTTCAAAAACAAATTATCTATATATATGAATCAAGTCCCTAACCAATTCGAGACAAAATTTTGTCAATTTTAAAGCTGCTATCTCTCTTTTGAATATATTTTTATTATTTTTTCATCTCAAACTCATTTCCAATACTTTTTTTAAATGGTTTAGTCAATAATTCAAGGGGAGCTATGAATTTTTATATTTCTTTAACTTGATTTTATTCTGCCCTATATGCTTTTTGTGCACTTAGTTTCTTTTTGATATTCTAAAAGGGGGAGAAAAAGCTCAAAGCTTCATTTTACATGATATTAAATGATATCCTCCTTCAATTTTTTTTTTTCTAACTTTGAAACTTATCTAAAATTATTTGTCACTATCAAAAAGAGGAAAATTGTTAGCTTAGGTTACCCTAACTACATATTTTTCTTAGTTTTGATGATTAAAAAATAATTTTAATATGCACTACAAACTAACAATATACTTTAGTGTTTTTTATTTGATTTGTAGGTTGAAAGCATATGATTCAAGAGATTCAAAATTAGATTTAGGAATTATTTTATTTTTAGGATCTTTATAAATGACTTCAAATGAGATTTGATTCAATATTTTTAATACAGTGAGATACAAATAAACCATTTGAAGATATTTTTCAAACAAAGTCTTTTTTAAAGATCTTTTTACAAGTACAAATTTTATAAAACTATTTTACACCTTGTGAATTGATTCAAGAATTGATTCACTATAAAACTTGTGAAAAATCATATTAAAATTGATTCATCAATTGATTCGTGAAGAAAAGTTTTGAAAAATTCTTTTCACTGAAGATTGGGAATTTTGCCTGAATTAATTTAGTAATCGATTCAAAACCTGATCACAAAATGTTGTGATTTAATTACCAAACCGATTCATTAATTATAACCACTTTAAATCGATTCATGAATCTATTTACCAACTGAAGTTAGTTATTCTATTACAGTCAGTTATAGTTGTTATAAAAGCCAAACTACCTTCAGTTTTTTAATAGATTTTACAATTTTCTTCCTCCTTCGAGTGCGAAACTCTTAGAAAATTGAGAAAAACAAGATTAGCTTTCATCGCATTATTTTTCTCAAATCATTCAGGAGATATTGAATCAAAGCTCTACTGAATTCATCTTGGTTGTTTGAGACTTTATCTCCAATTGTTGGTATTGGATTTCTTACTTTACCCTTATTTGTTTCATTTTTATTTTTCTTTTAAAGTTTTTAGATTGATAGAAATCTTGTTTGGGTTAGTAAAAGCCTATTTCAATTCTTGTGATTTTTCTTTTGTTAACAAGACCCTGGTGTAATTCTGGTGTTTTTGGGCTGGCATTTCAGGAGCCCTTTTTAATCCTAATTGTTTCTTAATAAAGTGGTCTTCCAATTGAAGAATGATCCAATGGAGTAGACTTAAATTGCGATTTTAATTTAAGTTGAATCACTTTAAAAATCTGCATTTTTAATTTCCCTTTCTACTCCTAGATCTAAAATCTTGCTATACAATTATTAATTCTGTTATTTGCATTTTCACTGATTAATTGTTTACTGCACCTACAAGCCAATAAATTACAATCTTGTTAAATATGAAAGAGGAATTCATAATAAACAAAGGTGTATGTACATTTCCCTAAAGGAATACTGGAAAGATCCAATTACATTTTATTCTAATCTAGGACCTATGAAGTTCATTGACAAACTCATTTATGGCTCTTTGTAAATTTCTTGCCCACACTAGGGCATTCGAAGTAGAAAGGTTGATTGAAGCTCCAAAAATAGAAATAGCATCTATTTTAGGCTGGAAAGTCTCTGATTGTACTTCTTCATGTGTAACCTTGCCTTGGCCCCTAGCATGGTCTTAGTCTATAGCTTTACCTCTACCTCAAGATGGTGGTGGTGAAGAAGATGGTTCATATGAAACTCTCTTAGATGCTTATTCAGATTAGTGTCCAATATGAGCTAAAGATTTGGCCCTCAATGGCATCTCCCTATTATCAAGCAAAAGGATTTGTTTGAACAATATTTAGATTCATATATAAGTAGAAACATAAGATTTAGGAATTGTAGAGATTTTCAACATATTTCATGGAATGGGTATCAACATATCTTTATTCATGTTTCATGTTCCTAGGCACACTAGCATGAACTTAGTATGTCTATCCCAATTTGGAAGTTGGAGATCTCTAACATTGCATTTGGACTCTAGATCATGCTCTGATACTAACTTTGTGACATCTCGATCCATAACACGTGATCGGCGTAGAAGGTCATTGATAGGTAGCCCTCTACAAGCCTAACAATGCAGTAAAATTCTGGATGTTACTCACTTCCTATATGGAAAGTGACTAGGCAAGTATAAAATAGATAAAATATGAGGATAAAACTAAACAACATAGAAACTATTATCAAACAATTCATCAAATTTCTAATAACAATTCGGTAGAGTTTCCCTTGTTTTTTGGTTCCCGGGCACTAGGCCAGTGCAATAACTAAGGACTATATGCCCTATTCACAACATGTACAAGTAAATAGAATACCACAGAAGCCTAGACATCATAGTGTCCACAAATTACTGGGTGACAACTAGACAAAATCATATAAATGACTTGACTACACCAATTGCCAAATACCACCATCTTTTTGCATTTGAGCTCTGCAAAAGAAGTCTACCCAATCAAGGAGTAGGGTTTAGGCTGGATGGATATGGGTGGACAGTGAGAGTGGCCCTAGGCTCTAAAAACAAAAATGAAAATAAAGTGAGTTTCTTAGAAATCTAATGAGCAGATAATCCTCTAGAAAAAAATCCAATAATTAGTTTACATCTCATATTCAAAAGTAAGGTAGTAAAACATATACATATATATATATGTGTGTGTGTGTGTGTGTACATGGAGATTCAAACATTAGTTCATAAATAGGTTATCAAATTCAAAATAGTGAGAACATGCATAATATCATTTTATTTTCCAGAATACTTATCAAACAATTTAGTAGAGAAAAACCACTAATATTTTTCTTATTTCACAAATTTTGCAAGTAATCGAAAAAGAATTCAGAATTTTTATATACAATTAAAATCCAATGGATATTCCAAAAGGAAACCCTATCTAATAGATATTAATTATCATCATCCACCTTATTCTTCCAATAGATACACTCCCCTTATTCCTCCAACATATATAGTTTTATCATAAGTGCACTTGGAGGTTTTCTAAAGGAATCTCCAATGGATTCAAATTTCAAGCTTAATTAACAAAATATTTCATATGATAAGAAGCATTCAAAAGTAAAGAACTATTTTCAACTAACTTATAATTTAAATTATCTAATAACATTGTCATCCATTTCATGTAGCATATTATTCTTTAATTTCAACAATTCATTATGGCAAAATAATACAATCACTAGTATCATATGCAATAAATAATATATAAAAAAGAATAGGTATATTATAGTATGCTATATCTATATCTGTATCATGATGTATGGTTATATTTTCAAAAACAAGGAACTAATGACATTCTAATTACTTAATAATCTTAGTAATTTATGATGTTCAAAGCCCTGATATCAAACAAAATTAACATTTGTAAAAAAAGGTTTACAAAAGGAGTAAAATTATCTGTAAGAATTAACCATTTTTTGGACTTACACATTTTAATATTTTATGGACATTTATTAAGTCAATAATAATAATTAAAGTTTTTT
>JANHAO010013652.1:0-15728 GCA_026873985.1 Saraca asoca
GCATCCGTCCGGTGTCGAGAGGTGTCCGTGTCCGAGCCGTGTCGGACACGCGGGAACGGCGAGCTGAGGCGTTTCCGTGCTTCACAGCCTAAAAATGAAAAGTTCCTCTATTCAATTATCTCACAATATACTATTAAATTTAGGATTTATATTTTATTTACAAATGTTGTATAGTTGTATTTACATTAATAAAACATTAAATGTTGTCATAGATTTTGTGTTTTTTTTTTTTTACAAATACAATGAGATAATATGAATATAAAAAAATATGAAGTACATGGCGGTATTTTCTCTACTATTAGTGTAAATTCAATTACACTACCAATACATAAAACATAAATTTTATATCTTTCATGTTATACAGTTTTTCTTTAAATTTTATATATAATATTCTTATTTTCTTTGTAGAATATATAGCTAGTAATCAAAGCATTTCTAATGAGTATCCAAATCAATTATACATATGTGTAGTCAAACGTGGCCTTGCAACAGCAATCAAAGGCGCGGCTTTAGGCATAGTCATTCCATAAACCTCGCTTGTATCAATATCTTCAGGCTTCAAACCCTCCAGTGGGGCCCAATCAAAGCAATGAAAGAGCCGAGCCAAAGCCATCAACACCAAATTCACTCCAAGCGGCGCGCCGGGACACTTCCTCTTCCCAGCACTGAAAGGCAGTATCTTGAAGTCGGCTCCGTGGCTTATCTCGACTCGGCTTCCATCAGCCAGCCGATGCCTCTCGGGTCTAAACTCCTCGACGTTGTCCCAAATCTTGGTGTTACGACCCAATCCGTGCGTGTTGATGAAAACACGTGTCTTGGCGGGTATGTAATAGCCGTTGATTTTGGTAGCACAGAGCGATTCGTGTGGGATTAGAAAAGGCCCGGCTGGGTGCATCCGGAAAGTTTCACGTACGACGCAGCGTAGATAAGTAAGGTGGGGCAGGTCGGATTCTGTTACCATTCTGTTGGGACCCACTATTGAATCAAGCTCCTCTTGGATTTTGTGGAGGACACGTGGATGCTTAATTACTTCTGCCATTGCCCATTCGTTGGTCACAGCTGAGGTATCTGTTGCCGCAGCTATCATATCCTGAACATTAAAGAATATATGGATTTATTTTATCATAGAACCATGGAAAATAATAAATACTGCGGATTGAGTACATCTGAACATGTGAATCAGTCTATAACTGAGAAGATTAAGTCAAATTTTTGTCAAATATTCACTTAATAATAATTTGTAAATAATAAATATAGTAAATAAAAAATTTATATTGATATATATGTCTATAAGTTTTATGAAATATTTTTATACCTTCTCATAACTATTTCATTAAAAATTGTAATTTTTATATAAAAATAAAAAAAATTATACAACTTTGAATGATAAATTTTGTAATTTTTTATACATTTATTACACAAAATATCAATACACATTTTATAATTTTTGTTATAAAAATTAAATAATTTTATATAAAAAATTATTTGTAAGTATAAATTATTTTTAATATTAATATTTAAATATAATATCACTAAACTCTAAGTTGAAAATCATTTCAGTAATATTAAAATACTAAAATTTCATTACCTAAATAAATACAAAATTTAGATATTAAAAATTTGAAATCAAAATATTATTTGATAATTCAAAAAATAAAAAATTCAATAATAAAATTAAAAATTAGTTATAAATAATTTAAATACATAGTTATTATTAAAATAGATAAATATATAAATTATATCTATTATTTAAATTGAAATAAAAAATAAAAAATAAATTAATTTTTTTTTCACTTGCACTCTTGTGATAAGTGAAGTATAATTTCTATATAATAACATTTAGTTGAAAGTAAATACTACAGTTTATATTATTAAAAAGATTCTCAATTCAAAGTACATAATATGGTACCAAATTTTGGTTAATCATATAATTAGTATTTGGCAACAAAATGAAAAGAATAAAAATACACTAGGAAACTTACTTTCACCCTTAATTTTTACCTAACCAAGTATCCAAATTTCATCTAACTAATGTCATAATCTCATGCAAAAGTTCCTACTTGTTCTCTAATTACTTCCAAATTTCGTTTAAAGCTTCTCCAATACCCAAGTAAAAGGAGCTTCTGTTTTTTTTTTTTAATCTCAATCTATGTTCTTGATATAAAAGGCACAATAATTATAAACTCCTTCAAGTGAAATGATTTTTGATTGAAATCCTGAATTTAAATTGTGATAACTAATTCTTGATGTGCCAAAAAACATTGTCCAAGAAAAGATAAGATTTCCCTTTTATTTTCCATTAAATCCAAGATAAGAATTCCCTTAAACTCAGCAATCTATGCATAAAACAGGTTAAGTTTTGGTATATTCTCAAAAAAAAAAAAAAGTGCCAATATATATTTTTATAATTTTTTAAAATTCAAAATTTTTAAAAATATTTTGTTAGAACTTTAAACGATGAAGTTACAACTTTTTATATAAATAAATACAAAATTTATATATATTTATAATTTTTTAATAAAAAATTATAAAATTTTATATAAAAAATTACAAGTTTTATGACTTTTGCTTTAAATTTTCATAAAATTTCTTGAGAATGTATGGTAACAAAACTCAAAACTAAAAATGTTTATCATTTTATTATATTCTATCCATTCCACCCAACATGCATAACAAAAAAAGGTTTTCAAGAAATTAAAAAGGAATTGGGAAAAGAAAAAGTGGCACAATACCTGAATCAAAGCTTTGATTTCTACATCATCCATATGCAGTTTTCCATCTTCACCTGGCAAAGATAGCAAAACATCCACAAAGTCCCATTCTTGTTCATCCTTTTCTCTTTCCATTCCATTCTTTCTATGTTCTCCAATAATCTTAGTGTGAAAATCATCCACCCTCTTTTCCACTTCTCTCATTTTCTTCTCACACCCATATGGATCTATCCACCTCCACATTGGTAGGTAATCACCCAAATATATCAAACCCAACAACCAAAACAACTCATGGGTTATGTGCATGAATTCCATAGCCTCTTGTGGGCCGCTCGATTCTGGCCCAAAATATTGCTTACCCAACAACATCCTGGTTACATTGTTCATTGAGAAAGCACCCAAGACTTCCCTCAAGTTTATGGGCTTTCCTGTTTGGGCCAGGGCCCAAACATCCCTGACTAGGTGCCGGGCCTCGTCTTCTCGGTGTCTGGCGAAGGACTCAAGCCGCTTCGTGGTTAGCAAGTGCTCCATGCAAATTCTCCTCATTCTCTTCCATTGAGGGCCCAGAGGAGCTAGGGCAACATCGCCTCTTCCATATGCTAAATGAACAGCAGCAAGAGTGTTAGGTCTAGAGGCAAATACATCATCTTGTTTGACTAGTATTTCACGTATGATTTCAGGATCATTGGTGGTTATGGCATCAACGCTGCCTAATTTGAGATAAACCAAGGGCCCATATTGGTCACACAATGATGCCAAGTTTCTATGAGGAAGTGGGCCCAATTGGAGGAGGTTGCCAACTATGGGCCACCTTGGCGGGCCTGGAGGAAGTTGTTGGGCCTTGTGCAAAAACACTTTTTTGAGCCAATTTTGGATTATTTTAGTAACAAGAGCAACACAAAGTAAGGTTGAGCAGAATGCTATTAAATCCATAACTAATACTAATTACTTGAAGCAAAGAAATTGTGAATATTGGCTTAAAAGTGAGAAATGAGAAATTCAATCTTTCTCCAAAAATCATTTGCTCCTACTTTATAATGTTGAAGAATGGGTGAAATATTTTAGGTCTATCTATATTGATAATTCACAAACTTTACATGTTCTTTTTTTTTTTATTGTATTTTAGGTGTTTGTTGTTATAGGCATGTTTGTTTAAATATTTATTTATGCACTTAAAGTTGGTGGGACATCTTGCGCATGACAATTCTTTATAAACTCGTAGAAAAGAAATGAAATTTGCATTTCTCCTACTTCCTAAGATTCTTCCATAAGAATTCCAAATGTGCATGATCTTCTCTTCATCAAGTTAAAAATGATGGATATTTTTTTAATGTTTTTAGGTTATCAAACTCTAAACATAGGTGATTCAAACTAAAGCCGTTAAGTAAAATAGATATAGATATAAAATATGATATGGGACTTTATTTGCGGTAAATTTTTATAAAATAATGCTACCTATATAAATTTATAACGTATATTAACTAAACATGAAACTACCCTTAGTAATATAGATGGATCCATGCCTAAGTTTAATATTCAAAATATAAGAGTTTAAATTGAAGGAGACGCTAATGTATAAATTGATTGTAAAGAATAGAATTAAATAGAAGCTTTCGAACACGCCGGTTCCATGGTCTAGTGGTCAGGACATTGGACTCTGAATCCAGTAACCCGAGTTCAAATCTCGGTGGAACCTCTCTTTTTAGCATCTTGTCTCTTCAAATCCCCATAGGAAAGATGCTTGCCTGAGTGAACAACTCTCTCTGCTTCTTTTCCGAGAAAATTAAATGGTTTCTTTGTTTTGGCCTGGAAAAATGAAAGCTTTGGAAATTTTCTTCTACTCTCTTCATTTTGTTTGAGCTGGAAAGAAACGGGTTGTATGGAAGTCTAAAAGCATTTATTCTGTTTTTGTAAGAAGTAAAGGGGAAAGACGGAAAATTTAAACCTGTGGTAGTTCATGTTATGTTCATTGTTTCGGTTTAGTTTAAAATAAAGAGATAAGCTACAAGCAAAATGAGAATCTTAATTCTGCATTATGTTTTAGCACATGAATACAGGACAAGATCACCATTGCAGACACTGCTGTAAATGACTGGCAATATGGTTGGTTTCATGCTGCAAAAAACTCAGCTCATACATAAGCAAAGAAACTGAGTCAAACCGATGTAAGTTAGAAGCTAAGAGAGATACATCATACACAGCAGAAATTACAACATTCAAACAGATGCCAAAATATTGATTCCAGATTTCCCCCAACAAGATTTGCCCACACAGAAGGCGGCTGCAGAACCCAGAAACTACCTGACTGTAAATTACTTAAAAAAAATGAAAAAGAAAAGAAAGAAAAGCAGTAGGCAGTAGGCAAGCACCGCTAAACTTATCTTCATCACATCATGAGAGTGATTATGTCTAACTATGAGGGCCTTCCTTGGACCTCTCCTTTCCAAAGCCGTGCCTGCAAGATTAGAAGCTAATCCACAAAATTTGATGTTCAAAGTTGGTGTCATGCCATGTAAAGCAACTTTCAATAAACAACACATTCAGGCTTGGCTATTGAAGTTGGCCTTTGCATGATCCAATAGTTGTTGCTCTCTTTGTATATCGGCAGTGAGTTTAGAACTTTCCCATTTGAGCATTCTGATCACATATTCAGCTTGGTTAGAGTCTGCAGAGACATCGGACTCTCCTGACATAACAGGGAATTTCACCTCCACTTCTTTCCTGGAGCAAGATAGAGTTTTGTCAGAAGTTTTATCAAGACAACCAAAATAAATGTCACAAGAGGCGTACAAGCCCTCTGATTACAGCAGTATATTCAAATTAAAGTCAATCGTAAGTATTTTATTCGAATATTTCATTTAGTTATCCACAATGGAGCATGATCATTAAACGCACTCTAACAGACTTGACACTCTGCAAACCATGCGGATGCTGGTAGAAGCATGTCCAACATTGTTAAAACATAAAAATACCTACAGAGGCATGTGATACAAGGCAGTACTAAATAAGCAAGCAACTTTGAAACCTAAACGTCAAATGCTTTTGTATATGTAAAAGTTCAAGATCCCTGATTTTGGTATGACAATTGAAACATGAGAATCCTGAATTTTCCATAGATCTCAAACCCAAATATCTTATACATAGGTCCACAAGATATTCGGAATTTGAAATTCTCTCATGTCAAATGCCTGATATATCTTAAAGTAGAAAATTAGCTTACCATTACCATTAAATGGGAGGCACAAATCAGTTGGTTCAATGAATCAACATGTTATAAGATTATTGAGGGAAAAAAAAATTGAAGAATGCCCTAATGTATTACTTAATTTATTTAACATGATATTAGACATCTCCATTAAACATGCAATAAGAAAGTTAATTTGGCACTAACCTGCTACCAAGCCCGAACATACCACATTTCTTAATCATCCCACCATCCAAAGATAAGGCTCCATCATTGATACAAGCGAGAGCAAGTAGCATCTCTTTCCGAGTTCTATATACCTGAAGGCGAGAGAAAAGGTGATAGAATAAAGTTTCTCTAAGACCGTACCCGCTGGCCGTAACACAAGATAAATTGTTGAAATCTATATGGATCAAGTTCACGGCATAGTCAAGGAACCCCAGGGGACACTCCCCATTTGGTAATTTTGGCTTTGGAAGAGCCAGCTTATTTTGTGGACCATCGTCTACAAAACCGCCAACAAATGGACTGAAACAAACAAGTATAGAATTGCTTTAAAAATCATAAGCAAACAGCTTCAGCTTCCTCAATGAAATAGAAACATGTATTCATAAATTGCCTTAAATCTTCAAGATTTATGACAGAAAATCGGCCATTTATTTTTCTTCCGATTGATGATCCCAGCCCATGCAAACCATCATTGCAGTTTATTGTTCCTTCTACATCATATTTCTCGAGCTCTTTCACAGCTTCATAATTCCTACAGACAATGGCAAGCATGGTCTCCAAGCCCAAATACTCAGAAAGGAGCCTGATTTTTGACAAAAATACAAGGTTAAAAACAACAAAAATATCAATTTTTGCTAAAAGTATCTTCCCTCTTCATACCAACACTAGAAAAAAAATAAACGAGATATTTGGAATACTGAATACGTTAATCATGTTCAAATATTCACACTAGTGAGCATAAAGCAACAACAAAAATCAAGCCTTATCCCGTTAGATGGGATCGATTACACGGATCATTCAATGCCATTGGATTCTATCAAAGACCCATATCTTCAATAAAACCATTGAAATCAAGATTGTTCTTTATGATTTCTCCTTAAGTTTTCCATAGTCTTCCTCCGCCTCTTTTAAACAGACTATCCTCCATCTAATCAATCCTCATTTCACGCTAATAAGAATATGGTAGAAACATTGACAGATCTGGTACTTGGATTGTTAGCATCAAAATTGCTATATTTTAAATGGTTTTGTTATACAAAGAATGACAAAAAAAAAGCCACTAGATTTCTATTTCAAGCTGCCGCAAAAAGAGATCAACAGTAGTATTACCAGCTGCAGGACTAGAAACAGACAACTTAAAGAATGTAGAAGATTTGAAAAAAAGAATTACACTGACCTGCTAAGGTCATCATTGTCAACCTTGGCAAGAGTAGCCACAACACCAACAATATCTTTTGTAAATGAAAAATTATGTGGCGTAGTCAAAGTATTAGTTCTCCACCAGCAATATATGCCAGCAGCAGAGTTCTCTTTCTTCAATATCTGGTCTACCGTTTCCTCTTCAGTATGGAAAGCACCATTTCCGTTCTCAATCTTAGTCAGATGACCTGAATAATATCGTCCAAGACTCACTAAAACCGAAATCAGCCAAAAGAATGCAGGACAGTAACCTAAATAGGACATAAATGGGTTGCATATGGTAATTCTTATGTTTTCTGGAAGCTACTTCTAGAAAAGGATAATATTAGTTATAACAAAATAATCACATCAAAGGCAATCAATTCTAATTCTAGTTGATATGTTGATCATGTTTTGCTTCAATGATAGCACAGGTAGCCAAGAAAGCCTCTACTAACATGCTTTCAAAGAAGAAATGACAAGCTGAACCTGAATTGTTCCACTCACACCCGACCCTCATAAGGGAAAGTATAGAGATTTGAACATACCTTGGGCATCAAGTGTAGATTCAGCCAAGTTGTTTGCTTGGGAATTTAGAAATTTAAGGTTTTCTTCATGCTGCTTAATCTTATTCTTGGACCTCTCTATATTATCATTTAAGTTCTGCTGAAAAGGAACAAACACCAAGAGTTTTAATATGCAGTAGGAATGAGAAAAAGATGTCAAAAAAGCAATTTGAGCAAAGACTACAGCAATATTACGGTCTAAAACTCAATGACAACAAAAACCATAGGTAATTTGACCAAAGATAAGTCCGAATTTTTTTAAAACACATACACACAAACACAAGGCGCACACATCCAGTATCTATCAATTATAATTTGCTGTAAAATCTTCATTAAAGCAAAGAAAGATGAACAGCATTTTTTATGTTCATCATGATCAGTGTCCTACATGTAGCTCAGTATCCTTGACTTTCAGCCTGCATATAATTCTTTTATCAGTTTTGAAATATGATATCTTCCATCCTCCTAAATAATGCCTCAAACAAAGGAACCAATATACAGAAGACAATGTAACCTCCAGACAGAAAAGAAGTAAAAGTGATTTGAAAAAAAAAAGGATGATAATGGTTATCACACTGAAAAAATATATATATATATATATATATATATATCAACAAATAGTCTCTATAATTATGTTCAAGAACAGAAAAAAAGGGTAAACTGCAACTTATTATTAATGATTCTCTCTGTGTTGTGTTTCTTAACACCCATGAAAGGCTGAAGCTTTAAGAGTTTTCACATAAAAACTTCACTACAAATTGTTTTAACAATAAAATACAAAGAATGACTTCTTATTTCCACAAAATTTTGAGCAGACTGTTTGCTTTGCTTTCTTATGTCTGAGGGATTATACTAGAGACTTGCAAAAGAATCAGTCAGATCCCAATATTAGAATAGTGCTACTTGTACATATTATCGTTCAAACTTACACACATACCATAATTTGAGTCAAACTGATCTCATCTGTTGAAAATAGATAGAACCAGTTCCACTTAAAATGTGCCATTTGTGCAGGAATTATGTGCTCGAGTAGCAGTTTTCAATACTAAAAGATTTCAATGCAAGATACTGTGAATGATTGGATCATCTTACAAAATACTGCTCTTTCTAGCACGCACATTACTTGAACTCACTCAACTAATTACCCTCAGAAATTCGCTAAAAGCCAACTTGCAGATTACAAAAATGTCGAAATATGCAGCTTTTCTAAAAAGTCCAATCTGAACTGAGCTCTTCAACTCCATCCTCAGAGTATTATCAAAATCCCAACCAAAACACAAGAACAATTTGTTATAATTAACGGAACCTTAAATTTGCTGAATCTGAAAATTGAACTAAACTTTAATTCCTAAATGCATGAGCTGATATCGAAAAAATTATTAAAAAAATTGACAAGGAAAAAAAAAAAACAGAAGAAGAAGAAGGGTGAAAATAGTACCTGCGGATTAGGCTGGGACATGAGGCAAAGGACGAAGAATATGAGTCGGAGACGCACGCTTAGTTTCGTTCCCTGCCCTCTCCAACTCCAACTGAGTGAAGTACATAATAATGAAACATTTGTTGGTCTGCTTTTTCAGCCTTAGGCTCAGTGGCAGCAAGGTAATTACACAACTTCCTTGGGAGTTGGGAGCGAGTCCACCGGAGACATATCCAAGAGCTCGCTTTTATTTATGTTGAATTAATTAAAGTCAGTTTCAAATACAATTTTGACCCTTCAATATAAATGGATGATATTGGGAATAATATTTTATTTTAATTCTTTAAATATATAAATTAAAATCAATTAGGTTTAAATTATTACTTTATATGAAACTAAAAAAAATTAATTAACATGCACAATTTCAATTGAGATCCAATTTGATAAATATTGCAAAATAAAAATAGTAAAATTCATCTTGTTAGGTCAAGAAATTATTAATTATATGATCCACTTACACTATGAAATAATCTTTAATTTGACTGTTAATAACATGCAATCTATTAATTTTCTTTCTAATTATTATCAATATAAAATTCTATTAAAATTTTATGTATCAAATATGATTTTAAATCTTTAATTTGACAGAATTTATTATTGAAGACTCAATTTGGTGTATATTTAAGGTATCAAATAGAATGAGATTAGGTATGAATAATTTACAGATTAGAAGAATTAAAATTATAATTAAATATAAAAATTAATTACTAATTTATTATTTATTTATTAGTTTTGTAGAACTTATATATATAAATTCTGATTTTTCAATTTTAAACACATTATATTGGAAATAATAACCTTTTGATAATTGACATTTATGTATTTGGTAAAATTTCTAGTTCAAATGTTAATGTTGGAATTTAATTCCTCGAATATGCATTTTAAAAAGTAAAATAAAGTATTAATTAAAAAAATAATTAAAAATTTAAAAATAACTTTTCAATCACTTATTATTTATTAAGTTTGAAAGTATCAACTATAATGATTATCTACCTTATTATTTTGAGTGCAAATTGCATAATAAATGAGTCACAACCGTGTAAATTACGGTTTTGTCCAAGTCCAATATGAAGGGAAAAGAGAAATGGAAATCAACAATGTATTTTATGACCAATGAAAGTCATTATTAGTTATTTCCAAAAAATAAATAAATAAATAAATAAAGGCTAGTTATTTGTGGCTAAAGAAATAAAAGTCCTCCAGTGATAATTGGCCGAAAAAGAAGCCCTTTATTGATGGCCCAAGAAAGTAAGAGCCTTTTATTTACTGTAAAGCCCACATTATTTTAGAGAAAATAAATAATTAAAGATTCTTGACGTAATACTATAAGAGCACTTTCTTGTTGCAAGATATTAAACTTTACAACAAATACTAATCAAAGAGAGTGTTATCACCACAGCTTACCGAGATTTTAATAATCTCATAGATCATTTATTTCGGATTCCTCTTATTCATCATTGACACATTTTTATATTAAATTTATGATTTTTAAAATAAAATAATGATCTAATAACAATAAATTAAATATATTAATAGTGTAACGTCTCGTGATGGTAATTTTTATAATTTGTGAAGCACGTTTCTCCAACATACTAAGAATGTGACTGCGCAAGAGATTATTTATATGTGCAAAAAGTATTTCTCTTTAATTAAAAGAAAAAAGAAAAAAGAAAAAAGGCAGCCTTAATCCTTTCTCAGTCAGACTCAAATGTTAGTTGCATCGTGAAAAATGCTTTTAGTTGTAATATTTTTATGGTAGAACGAAAAGTACTAGAGTATTATATAGTTGATTACCACTTATTTAATTTTGTTATCAAAGATATAAGATTTTAATGTGGCCAGGTATTTTTTTTCTTCCTAGAATGAATCTAGTATATTAATTATTTGGTTCGTATTAATTGATAATATCTTTAATTTAGCATTATATGTATATTTATAAGGAAAAAAATATTATATTAACATTGAAATATCAGTATTATTATTTTGGCAAATTCTTTTTTGTCTCCGTCCCAATAAGAGATTTTAAACAAATAATAATAATTAAAAAAAATGGTTTGACTTAAACACAGTCGTTTCAAATCCTTTTATTGGTGCTCAATGCTCACCTGACTATTCTTGGGTCAAGAAGTGGCTATTGTGGTCACTTATGTTACACGGATACGTAAATACAGACACGGAAATATGATATTTTCAACACATAGACATAATATTTTCAATATACAGACACAAAAAAACGTAGATAATAACATGTGAACATAACTAGCATATAAAGTATAAGTGTTCACCACGTTGCTGGCATTGTCAGCTGAACTTCACATCGGACCTAAACAAGATAAACAACAAGAAGCACATGCTGTGACTTTGAGTTTATTCCTTACTTCACCGATAATAATAATAATAATAATAATAATTAATTATTTCAATCTTTGTTGTGGTACAATTGAGTGATGGACCAGCAATTGGCATCCATTTACAATTTAAATATATATATATATATATAATGTGTGTACAAAAATATGGCTCAATAATTTGGGGTTTTGAAATTTCTTATCCAGTCCATCATCTGTCCGTTGCTTAGAATCCAATTGGAAAATTCTTGCCTAACTATTTATTTAGTGGATCCCACAACTGCCTTTTCATTATATGATATGTCAAGATCAAATTTTAAATAAAAAAAAATGTGAGGAAAAAAATTTATAAATATTTAAATATCTCATTTTATAATGTATATCTAGGTCTACAACTAAAGTTGGACTCTGCTTGTAATTCAGATTCTTTTATTTCGAACAAGTTTAAAAATAAAATCTGGAATGCATCAACTATTATGAAATAATACATTTTGTCCACGTCAATAGCTAAAATTAAGATTTTATTTTATTTTTAAACAAATTTTTTTTAAATGATGCTTCAATTTAGGGGTAGATTTATTTAAGAAGAAAATGCTTTCTTCAAATTTGTTTTCTTTATTTTTGTATGTTTTGAGCTAAAAGAAAATTTGATCAATAAAAAATAGATTTTTTAATCTCTTAAAAAAATAGATATGTATTTAAAAGAAAATGATTTTTATTTTTAATTAAAAAAATTATTTTCCTACATAATTTTATATTTTTACTTTATTCTCTCTCTCTCTCTCTCTCTCTCTCTCTCTCTCTCTCTCTCTCTCTCTCTCTCTCTCTCTCTCTCTCTCTCTCATTTTTTTTTATCTTTCTACCTCTCTCTCCTATCACCCTTCAATGGCTCTCTCCCTCTCCCTTTCTCCATTTCTGATCTCTTTCTTTCTCCCCTTTATTCCCGCTCCCTTCCTTTCTCTCCCTCTTGAAAATCATTTTTCTAACTTTTGTATGCTTTTAGCTCAAAGGAAAATTAGTCAACAAAAAATAAAATCTCTGATTAACAAAAAAATATAATATATTTAAGAGAAAATATCTTATTATTTTAAGTAAAAGAAATCACTTTCTTACATTATCATATTTTACATAATTTTACACTTTTATTTTATTCTCTCTTTACTTTTCTTCTTTCTCTATATCTTTCTTTATATCTTTTTCTTTCATTTTTATCTTTCTACCTCTCTTTCCCATCACCCTTCTATTGATTACCCCCTCTCCATCTTTCCTTCCCTCCCCTCTCTATTTCCCATCTCTTTCTTTCTCTCCTTTTTTCCCTCATGCTCCCTCCTTCTCTCTTTTTTTTTTTTTTAGTCGGCAAACTCTCTTCCTTTCTCTCTTTTCTTCTATTTTCATAAATGTTAATAGTTAAAAATTTTACAAATGATTATTAAGAAAATATTTGAACAATTAAAAAAAAAAAGTCAATAGAGATAGTCATTAATTTTGACTAAAGTCAATTAAATGTAAATAGATTATATAAAAATGATAAAGAAAAAAAATTGAACATTTTTATTTGAATTTTATTTTAATACAAAATGTACTTTAATGTTTGAATTTTATTAAAAAGATTTGTTAACTCCTACCAAAATATTTTGATCTCAATAAAAAAAGTAATTTATTTTTATACATCAAATAAGAAAAAATATTTTCTTTTATATTATTCAGACAATAAAAAAATCAATTTATTTAATAGAAATATATTTTCTTATGAATTTTTTCATAAAATTTCATTTTTCATACAAACGAAAGAACGTAAATTAAAAGAAATTTTATTTTATTTCTAATTTATATTCTAATTACATTTGTATTATTATAAAATCTATCAAAATTTTTAAAAATTTTATTAGAATTTATTTTATTTGATTTAAAAAACATGTTTTATAAAAAAAAATCTTATCTCATTCTAACATTTTATTTATTGTAATATCATTAAAATTTACTTTTTAATTAAATTTCATATATTTATTAATATATTTTAAATAAAAGAATTTATTTATAAATGAATTGAAATTATTATTATTGATATTATTTGTAAACAATATAACTCATTTCTAAATAGATTAAAATCATATGTATTGAAATGAAATCAATCCATTACACAAAACTTAAATTCCAAATAAAAGACTAAAATTATTAGAAAATGAGACTAGTCTTGATCAGCTTACAAGTTAACCAAATGAAGGTATTAAAAAATGGTATTACTATCACTTGGATTATCTATGTAATTAGGTGTGATATATGTATTTTCTATAATATTATCCTTTATAGTTTTATATAACATATGTTTATATCTTTATCAAGATTAGTATTACTTACATTATTTATTTAGTTTTTATCCTAAAATTCTCTTTTGAGTTTAATGCGATGATGCAACACAAATCTAAATTTTAAAATTGAAGTTGATAGTAGGTAGTTGATAATATTTGTATTTTCTTTTTATTTGTGTCATACATAAAATTTTTAATAAAGATGTATATTAACAAAAGTGAAAGTAACAATTTTCATTTAATTTGTTTTATTCCAAATTTTGCTTTTTTGATTTAAGATAAACACAAAACAAAAGCTTTGATGTTGACCTCCCTCCACGTGACATGATTGACAACACATATAAAAAAACAACGAACCTACGGCCCGTTCCTTAGGTTTGTTCCATCTATGCCTCCAAAGGACAAAGATACTTAGGAGGAGCTTCAAGCATACGATAAAGAATGTCCATTCAAACAAAGTAAATTAAAGGGTACATTGAGTTATGGGTGGTGAAAGATAAAAAGTTCAATATTAATGCTCTATTTTTTCTTTGTGGCCTACGATTTTGTTTAATTTGTAATAAAATAAAATATTTAATTTAAATTTTATGTTCTAAAAAAATAAATCTTTTAATAAAAATATATAATATATTTATTAATTGAGAATTAAAATTAATAAAAAATTAACATTTTCATAATGTCTTTAAACTTTAAGAGATAATTTATAATTTTTTAAAAAATTTTAAAGTATAATTTATAAGTTTTTAGAATTTAATGGATAGTTTAGCATTCAATAAAATTTCAAGTATGTAAAGTGTATTTTTTTCTAAAATTTTAATAAAAGGCTAAATTTAGTTAATCACAAATAAATCCCATGGCAATCAAGCACAACGTTTTCTTTTCTTTTTTTCTTTTTTTAACTAGGTCATTAAACAAGTTACATATATACTATAAAAAAAAAAAAACAATGTTATAGATATGTTTAATATTCAGAAAGGGAAAAAAAAATCCTTTATTTATTTTTCTACGGACAAGGGGACCAGCAGCAAAACTAACACACTGCAACAGAATTTAAATCATCTGAAAAATCCATTTATTTAGAATCATTGAATTATTGTAGCATTTTTTACTGAATTTGGATAAAATTTATCTTTTACTTCATAATATTGGTTATGTCAAATTACAACTTTGATTTTTTTAGATGATAAAGGCAAGTGTAATTGAACTACTATTCCAGCCAACTACAAGTAATAATAAAGCAACCAATCTTATAGTTATCCACTATAGTTTAATTTTGTAATATAATTTACTTATTTTATTATAAATGCTAAAACTAATAGTCAAAGTTATTAAGATTAACTAATTATAAATTAGAAATTTGTGTTAATTTATTATTAATTTGATAGTCAAGAACTCAGTTCTTATCTTATTGTCTAAATTGAAATTGATTAGAAACATTTTCGAAGGTGGATTTTCATGACAATCACTACAAGAAAAATGCGGAATTCCAACAGAAAAAATCCGTTTGAATTTTAGCAAAATCCGTTGGAATAAAGCACTCCAACGGAAATTTCAACGGATTTCATTCCGTTAGAAAACCTGGCGTTGGAATTAAAAATTCCAACGGAAAATTTCAACAGGAATCAAATTCCAACGGATTAGATCCGTTGGAATATGAATTGGGAATAAATCTCACGCGTTGATTCGAACGGAAATTCCAACGGATATTGTCCGTTGGAATTATATT
>JANHAO010013653.1:0-15725 GCA_026873985.1 Saraca asoca
AAAGATAATAGAGAGTAGTTAAGACATTGGCAAAATTATGGTTGGAAAGTAGGGAAGTGGGCTGGGTTGAAGAAGCCAACAAAATATGAAACGCAAAATGTGAAATTATTCAATGGCCAATAGAAAATGCTTTTCCTATTTTTTGATGGTTATTCAAGTTTTAAAGACTTGCTGCTTTTTCCTTCTGTTATAACATTTTGTTAATTGGTTATTTTGAGTACATTGGTGTCTTTCTATTGCCTTGATAGCACACCAGTTCTAAGTTGAAATTTGAATTAGTTTGAGCTTTAGGTATTAACTTTTTTTCCTCTTTTATATGATTCCAGTCACTGAATTTGATGGAAGCTATGCTGATTAAAAATTTTGCCTTTTCCATTATTGAGTCGTTCCATGTAATATATCCTCCTTTTTCCTATCGCACCACTTTTGGTTTTCGTGCGTTTGTTGGAGTTTATAGGTTCATATACTGGAGTTTATAGGTTCATGTAATAGTTCTTCTACTGTGTAGTTTCATTTTTTACTCTAAAACACATGTTTTGGTTTGATAATTTAATATCATTTAGTTTAGTTGATTTGACTTGTAAAAATAGAGCAAAACTATGTTCTCTTTCTCATTCAATTTTGTGACAGTAATTTACCTACACAAGTGCCTAAAATATCTCTCTCAATGTAAAAGAAATGTTTAGGCAAAATATTGAATCTATATGGACACTAGCTAGATAAAGTAAACAAAGTCCCTGAAAAAATAAGTAAAACTGCTTATTGAATTGGAAATTCTTCACATTTTGTATAATGTGAACATGTGGAAGTCAACACAGTATAAATATCGTGATATTATTTGTGGTAAAGTTATATACTGTGATGGTGTCATCAAACTCGAACCTTAAATCACAGTATTACATGCAGCCTACTAATTCAAAAAGAAAATGGACAGATAGTGTTAGTCAATTACCAGTCCAACAATAACTTGAATCATCCAGAAATGCCTTAGAAGATTTAATTCAGGACCAAAGACCAAAGGCAAAGGGCCACCACTATAACAAAAATTCCACTTCACTTCAGATGATTCCCAACAAGCGCACTCTTACTAAGCTCAATGCCTCACTTTCAAGAACACCCAAAAAGCAAAATCCAATCTTTTTTCAATTATGCTAACCTAGATGTGAAAATTATGATGGTGTGATCCTTATCATGAAAGTTGGAATCTTACGATTCTTGATGCGGATCGTACAATTTGATTTGATGCATAACCAAAATGATTTGAATCTTTGGTGGAATCATTTTCCCCTTTGAATCGAGACTGAATCGCATAAATCACTGTCAAAATCAGAATAATCATGTGATATAGGTGATTCCTTGCAACTAATTAGCGATTCGCATATGCTCTCTTATTCTTGTTGCAAAACAGGGTCGTAACAAAAATCTGGGTGATTTCTATGCGAGCCATTTTAAAAATATATTTCGTTAAAAACATTTTTTTAAAATTTTTCTAAAATCTCATAACAGTATTATCTCATATTCTCTTTCACTTTTATGCTCATTCCTATTCTAAAACCCTTTTTCTTTTATCTTGAAGTCCCTTTACCATCTTGAAACCCTATTTTAATGATATATTAAGTTTGTTTTGAATCTACATGACTTGACTCTTTTGAAACTCCATAGTTGTAATTTTTTGTGTTTATGATCTTAGAGAATTATTATGATTTTTTTATCTAAAACTTATAATTTTTTTTTGTCTTATATGCTTACATCTTATTATACATAACATAAAACATATTAGTTCCATATTATTTTATAAATCTTACTGAATCATGAGTCAAAAAATTGACCAATCAATTCTCGATACGATTCACGATTCGATAACATTGATCCTTATTTCTTCCCTATTTTTCTAACTATGTTCCTTCTTTCAATTTCTCTCTGCTTTGAATTTCAAAAATATTAAAATTGGCTTCAAGTTCTCACCATGTTTCTTTTATTTTTTTCTTACTGGATCTAGGGCTAAGTAGAATTTGTTCAAAAGTTCTTAACCAATTACTTTTAACACAAAATTAGAGGTTAAATGTGGTTTTAAAATTAAGAATGGATGACATTTTTTAAGAAGGAATCGGTTAAGAACAATTACAGTTTAAAAAGTCTTTAACCTCTCTTATTCGATAATATTGAAAATTTTTAAGAAATAACAATATAAAATCCCATCTAATGGTTTTAGCCATATGTGAAGGCTGAAACTTCCCCATTTTTTCAAGTTTCGTCGATAGCCTTCAGTTCTCACTGACTCAGCAAAATCCTAAACCCAAGTCGATTAATCTTTCTTCTTCCATTGTCGCTCTCCCTCTTAACTCTCCTCAATGCGGTGGACTACCCTACTAGCTTTCATTTCCCACTATAATCTCCATTACAAGTTCACAATTTATCGGACTACATATATAAAACAATGAGTGAAAAAGGTAGGATGAAACTTCTGATTTAAAGGTTTGTTTTTTTTAGGTGTTTTAATGGTTTTGATTTAAAGGTTTTCATAACTCAGATCAATATTTTTAATTTTGGGTGCTTTAGTTGTTTGTTTTTGTATTTAGGATTTTAATCTTGACATTCTTATTTTTGCTTATTTATTATTCATTCTTCAGTCACTTAAGAGCATAAATTTGGTAAGATGATTATACGTAGATAATTGCTTTTAACAACAACTAATTATGATTTGTAGTTAAAATTAGATTAAGATGATCAAACAGTTAGAAATGGATTGAACTTTTACAAGACTGATTAAAAAAAAAGTTAAAATTAAAAAGGTTCTTAATTAATTTGAATCCATCCGTGCTTATCTCCAACTAGAACCATTGAAATAGATTTGAGTTTTATTTCTAAAAATTTGACTCCTATCATTTTATTTTCATTTCATTGTTGCAAGGATGGCTTTGAGGTATGTGTGCATTTTTTTTTTTTTTTGGAAGAGAGAACAACCAATCAACCACATTTTTTTTTTTTTTGGTGTGTATCCTCTTAAGTTTTGTATAGATTATTCATATTTTAAATCTTTCTTCTCTATGATCTATACCAATCAACCACAATTTTTTTTTTGTGTATGCTCTGAAGTTTTGTATAGATTATTCATATTTTAAATCTTTCTTCTCTGTGATCTCTCTTACTCCGAGATATTTGAGTGTCTTTGCATTATCAGTGAGATTGTTGGGGAATCACCTAGTTTGCGCAACCCTTACTAGCATTAAGTACAAGTTTTGTCTTCATACCCAGCCTTTGGCTTTCCTACTCTTCCAAAATTCCTGACTCTCTTTTGAAGTTGATCCATTTCTTAATGTGTTTATTTCAATTTCAAAGCTATAGGTATTTTAACTTGCATTTGTAATTCCAAGTATTTAGTCTTATAGATCATTGTTAGGTATCAATAGTTTCTATGATGAGTGACCACAGGTTGAAGATGTCATTAGCAAAGTATAATTCTTATTTATTACATCTGTAAATTTACTGCAAAGTACACACAAGTAACTTACTTCTCTATATTGAGTTTTTAGCTGTTTTAGTTTGGCTACCGAATCAATCTTTTCAAGTATGGACTTCCCCCAATTTTCTTTATGGAACTCTCAGTTATATGGCATGTTGGTTTCCGCTTTTTTCCTTATGAAGGATTTCTTAATTTTGAATATAATTCTTTTTTTTTTAATTTCTCTCAAGATTTTTCTTACTTAAATGGCTGAGAATCTATGTTTTTTTAATAGAGAAGAATGTGAAATATTCTTCATGGATTGAAGAAAACAAATATTTGTATCCTTAGTATCAACACATTTACTCTGATAAGACACTACAAAAAAAGTTATATTTACTGGCAGTTCTTTTATGTATTTAGCGGGAGGTTATAATCGCCGCTAATACACTTCACGACGATTTTTGGAACCATCGCAGATTCATGGGTCGGAAATTATTAGTAGCAGTTCTTTCTACATTTAACAGCAGTTTTTGTATCCGCCAGAAATGATGTACGTGGTGGCAATTTTCTCTAAATTTAGTGGCAGTTTTAAAACCACCATAAAAATATAAGATAGTGGCAGTTTTCCTTGAATTTAATGGTGGTTTTCCAAAAAAATTAAAAAAGAAATTGCTTTTGATAGTAGTTTCCTTTGTATTTAATAGTGATTTTCCAGAAAAAAATTTTCTAGCAGCAATTTCCTCTGCATTTAGCGGTGGTTTTTTAAAAAAATTTTAAAAAATTATTTTTGATGGCTGTTTTCATTGCATTTAGTGGCATTTTTTGAAATTTTTTGAAAAAAATTCTTTTTTGTGGTGATTTTCTCTAATTATAACAGTGGTCTTCTAAAAAAAATTTCAAAAAAGCTGTCGCTAAATGAGTTGAATCAGATTTTTTTTTGTTTCCTGTCCCAATTTTTCCTTTATCTATTAACTTGTTCCAAGAATAATTTACAATAAATGCATACATTTTAAACAAATGAAATTGAATACAAATTTTGTATTAATAACAAATATTTAAATATTTGTTTGTCAAACATTAGAATTTAACAATCAAAGGGTTTAAATCAAGGCAGAGTGTTACGACTATCATGGGAAGAGGGCCTAGCATTTGTGGCATGTCCACTTCCTGCATCTAGTAGCTGTAAAATAAAATTAGAGTAAGTTATTATGAGCATAATGATCACACCAACTTACTTTTTGAAAGTAAAATGGTTAAGTGAAAGCAGTTAAATTAAAATTCTATGAACCCACATAGCCAATACAACGGAAAATATAGTAGCAAATACACCAAAATACAATAGAAAATTTGAAGTTTATAGCTAATACAACAAATATAGTAGAATACAACAAAAAATATAGTACCAAATACACAAAATACAGTAGAATCAATGCAAAAAATCCAACTCCTAAAAGCTAACTCTAACTTATGACTTATATGCAGCAAATATAGCAGCAACGAACACAACTAATCCATTAGCAATAATAAACAAACATAGCCAATCCATCATCAATAAGTAGAGAGAAGAATAGAAATGGGTGGGCTATCAAATTGGCAATTTCTTTAGGCACTGTCCCAAACATTTTTTGAAAAACTGATGCCAATGCTCCCTCTATAGCTAATCACCTTTCACATTCAGAATTCAACTCTGCCTCCAAACTTTGGAATCTCGCCTGCACTTGCTCACTAGAATTAGGGCTATCGAATGTTGTGCCATTGAACTACCAAGAAGCTTTACCAAACATGTTTGAAGGGGATGGTCCAAAGCCTAAACCTCGAACCTATCTGGAGTGCTCTTTCCTGAATACCTTTGCCATTGCATCATCCTATGATATGGCCAAAGATTGCAATAAAGGTTCTTAGGACAAGATTTCCTCAATTTGCTCTTGCAAAAGCAAAATATCCACTTCGTTAACACGTTTGTGAATGTGTAATCCTATAACATAAAACATGAAGCAAAAACTAACCCCTTTGCCTTTGGCTCCTTCATTAACATACGTGCCGTCTGGTTTCCTATGAACATAAAACTATAGATTTGTTCTTCCCATCGGATGACCTAGCTCTTCAGCCTACATGAAAATATATATCAATTTAGCTAGTGTATCTCAACTTAGATAATATAACAGTACCTAATAAGAAAGTGTGGAACAAACTAATTCAGCCCTTTTCCTAGCAAAGCTTTTAGAGCTAGCTATGTGTGGAACTAGTTGCTTCTGGCGATTTGATGTATTTTTTCTACAAATTTCATACAAATGTAAAGGAATCATTATTATTAACATTTGCATATACATTACGATTAAATAGTGTACTTACATTAGACATTACCTTATACTTTCTCTTATTATTTTTGTCAACAAACGTCTTCTATTGATACTAAGAAACCCTATCTGGGACCTTTTCATACATTTCCTCCAAAGTCAAGGAGGAATTATTAAAGTCATGCTAGATCCTACCCTTCTCTCTACTTTCTGCCCAAGTTCTTAATTGTCTAACTGCTTGCAATAGGATCTGGCACATCAAAGTGAAACCTCGACTTGAAAAAATAAATAAAATAACTTTTGTTAATTTATGTAATGAGTATGAGAACAAATACAAATAAAATGCACAAGTTTTTTACTACCTTGATTTCTTTATCAAATATTTCATCCTTCCAAGCCTTGGGCACATTCCTCCAATCAGCATAAGTGATTAGGAGGTTAATGGCTCAGAAGCTAACTATCCCAGAATCTATCTATATATGTCGATAGCATTTTTCGTTGGCGCACCATAGTCATTAAAGGGAATGACTATCTTTTGGTTTTGTAATTCCCCCACATCAGCTGTCTTCATGTCCACCATTTTTTGACATCCATTAGGATCTATTTTGCAAATGAATGTTTAAGTAATATAATTAGATACAATAAATACTATTCATAAATGATACACTTACCTATAACTGTGAGTCCCCAATGGCCTTTAGGTGGTGGACGATTTTGCAATGGTTGTTCGGCTCCTTCATCATTAACAGTCATTTGCTAAGATGGTGAAGGGTCTGATGCCATGTGGTGGGATGGTGAAGAACTCATTGATGGAAGAGGCTCAGTAATATAAAGCTGTAAAGGATCGAAATGAGCATGTGATGAAGATTGTGGTAGATCATGCGATGTGGGGCATGATTTGCTTAGGTTTCTACTCCTCTTTCTTTGTGGTATAGTTGTAAAAAATTTAACCCTAGAAGTTAGAGACTTCAAAAAGACAAATAGACATATAATTCCAACAAGTAGTAAAATTAAAATTAAATAATACTAATGATCAACATTTAATATTGAAACAAATGAATAGAATAAACAAATGCAGTGCCTATCATTATGCATCTATAATTCTAGCTATTCTATTCTTTATTGTCCATATTGTCCCCAACATCTGGCATAACTATGGCCTCATAATCTGCAGCCTCTCTTGCAAATGTTATGGTTTCAACATCATGAGGGAAGAACATTTGAAAGTCTTATGCTATAAGTGGCTAAGTCTCATAAATTGGTTCTTCCACTTCCTTGCCCATATCATATAAATCCTTTGGTTTTAAGTGGACAACAACACTCTAATCTTGATCCTTTCTTCGATATCCTGAAAAAGGCAAAGAAGTTCGAATGGACGCAAGAATGCAAGGTTTCCATCCAAGAACTTAAATAGTATCTCAAATGAGCTCCATTCTTGTCTAAGCCAAAAGAGGATGAGAAGCTGATCGTATATTTTAGAGTGTCCCAAAACGCCCTTAGTACGACCCTAATGCAGCAAGAGAGAGGAGCTCAGCTCCCTATCTATTATGTGAGCAAGTGACTGCTAGATGCCAAGATGAGGTACTTGCTAATGGAAAAACTCACCTACTGCCTGGTCATTGCATCAAGGAAGTTGTGACCCTACTTCCAAGCCCACAGCATAAAGGTTCTCACCCAGTTTCCACTTAGGCAAGTCTTATAAAAGACAGATGCTTCAGGTCAATTGCTCAAATAGGCAATTAAACTTGCCCAATTCGACATTGAATACAAGCCTAGACCAATGATCAAATGGCAGGCTTTGGCCACTTTCATTACGGAATTCACGGGGCCTATGCAAGAGGAGGTAGAAACTTCAACAACCCCATGGTGGGAACTATACATGGATGGGTCGTCCAGCAATCAAAAGGCTGGAGCAAGGGTGCTCCTTGTTAGCCCAGAGGGATATAAGATCCTCTATGCTTTGAGGTTTGATTTTCAGGCTACCAACAATGAGGCTAAGTACGAAACACTACTAGCCGGGTTGCAATTGGCCAAGGAGGTACGAGCTGAAAGGCTGAGGATCTTCAGCGACTCATAGCTTGTAATCTATCATGTGAGGGGCAAATACCAAATCTGAGGGTCGAAGATGACCAATTATCTCCAAAAAATCCAAGAATCATTAAATTCTTTTCAACAATATGAAGTCAATCAAATACCACGAGCTTAAAACACGCACACTAATGCCTTAGCTCGCCTAGCTACAATTGAAGATGTTGACTCTTTGGGGCTACCCCCAGTTAAAGTCCTTTCATCCTCAAGCATTGAGCAAAATGATGATGTGATGACAATTGCCAAAGCACCAGCTCTTGGATGAATCTAATCCTAGACTATTTACAAGATGGCAAACTACTAGAAGACAAGCTCAAGGTGCGATGATTACGAGCTTAGGCAGCCAAATATTGCATCTACAATGATGTGTATAAAAGAGGGTTCATGACCTTACTTTTAAGTGCATTGATGGCAACGAATGCGACACCATTCTGAAAGAAATCCACACAGGCCATTGTAGAAACCACATTGGGGGGGCTATTTTTAGTTCAAAAGGCTCTTTGATAAGGGTTCTACTAGCCTATGATGAAGCAGGATGCTATCGGCCTTGTCACAAAGTGCGATAAATATCAAAGGTTTGTGAAGATCCCATGAGCTTCACCAGCCTACCTATAGTAGATGGTTAATCCATGGCCCTTCACAATTTGGGGCATAGACCTAATTAAACCACTCCCAATAGCCTGTGGCAATTGCAAACACACAGTAGTAGCTGTAGATTATTTCACCAAGTGGATAGAAGCAAAAGAGCTCACTGAGATCTCATTTGCCAAGATCGAAAGATTCGTGTGAAGCAACATTATTTGCAAATTTGGAGTCCCCCAACAGATTGTAACTGATAATGGGACCCAATTTAATAATGAGTAGTTCATCAAGTTCTACAATGACCTTAAAATCTTGAAAAGCTTCTCAGTTGTAGATCATTCGCAGGCCAATGGGCAAGTTGAAGCCATCAACAAGATTATCAAACGAATCTTGAAGGTGAAGTTGGAGGCCAAGAAGAGAGCATGGGTAGACGAGCTACTTAAGGTACTATAGGCTTACAAAACCAAAATGTGCAGCACCACAAGAGAAATCCCCTTCTTGATGGTATACGGGTGCGAAGCGATGATCCCTGCAGAACTTGAAATAGCATCTCAGTGAAGAATTACCTTCAACCCAGAAGACAATGATCAATTGCCGGCTGCAAATCTAGATCTTACAGAAGAAATAAGGGAGCAAGCCCGCCTCAGAATTGTGACCTACTAACAATGAGTCACGAGGTACTACAATCAAAAAGTGCGAGCTTAAAGCTATAAGCTTGGCGATCTCGTTCAACGTTTTGTTCTTCCAAGAGTGTGCAAAGCCAGTGAAGGGATCTTGGGGCCAAACTGGGAGGGCTCATACCTTATTAAAAGAGTTATTAACAATGGGGCTTATCATTTGGTGGATATGGAAGGGCTAGAATTTCCCCGAGCCTAGAACACCAAACATCTTCGCCAATATTATCAATAAAGCCCCCCAATATTTGTAAAAATTAGTAAGCACAAACATTCATGTAATTCTTTGAATTTTTATGTATATAGAATAAAAGCCTCAATAAAGTCCAGCGTGAGAAGTGATGTATCATGTGAGAAGTGTTTGTTAAAGTGATTCACTGAATTTTCATCTTCACACCAAAATTTATTGAGTCTCGCGTATTCAAGCATGAAAATTAAAGAAAAGCAAATAAGAATTTGTTTGGTCCTTCAATAGAAAAATTCATACAAAGTTTAAAAATACATCACATAGTTCAAAAAGAATACAAAATTACAAGGCTCATAGCCTAAGAAGCTGGAGCATCAGGAGTCAGACCCTTTTAAGGCTGAGGACCAGGAAGAGGAGTGTCAGGGACATCTACCACTGGAGCACCAATAGCTTCAGCGACTTAAGAGTTGCCCTTCATTTAGGCAGTGCCTCTAGTAGGAGAAACTTCAGCACCAGAGTCCACTCCCCTTCTGGATGAGCTAGCCCTAACAGCCTTTCTCTTGTAGCGTTCAATAGCATTGAGAGCTTGTTGGTCGAAAAAGGAGAAATCCAATTTTGGGTGTTGCTCCCACAAGGTGAAGGAGGTGCAAGTCTTGGTTTCTGCCTTCTTTATTAATGAGGCAATCTCTGCCTTAACTTTAGTGACCTATTCCTTCACGAGAATGACCTCCCTTTTGACTACTTCTAACTCATTTTCAGCAACTTTAGCTCCCTGCTTTGCTGCCTTGGCTCACTATTCCACTGACCTAACACACCGTTTCGTGGCCTCCGCCAATCTCGTTGCTTGCTCAACTTGATGGATGGATAATTCCAGATCAATTTTTGCCTTGGCCAGATCGTTAGCTGTTAGGCCAAGGTTCACCACAATGGCTTCACGATCCACTTCTGCACAGGATAAGGCAGCCTTAGCATTCTTGATCTTCTCCTTCAATTCAAGCACCTTAGCAGAGGCAACAACTAGCCTACCCTCAAGGTTCTCCTTCTCCTTATCATGGGCTTCAAGTGCCTCGTACATTTTCATCATTGTCAGCAAACCTTGAAAAGTCAGAGCTAAGTCAGATTATGAAATAAGCAGGAGAATCAAAATAAAAAGACTTCACTTACCACCAAGCCATGATAAGCTACATAGCCCACCAGTCTCCCAAGGGTGAACTCCTCAGACTCTAACACTTGAATCTTGTTTTAGGCTCCCAAAATCGTGTCGATGTTATCAACAAGAACCTCAATGTACTCCATCATCTTGGAGCTAGGTTCGACGAGTAGCTCCACAACTTTGGCCTTTGGCATAACTCGCTTAGGGGGAGTGGCTTTTCTTTTCCCCTTGTCTACCCTTCGTCTTTTAGTAAAAGGTTTAGGAGGGGTGATGACCTTGGTTGTGACTGTGGTCTCAGGCTGAAGAGTAGGAGTTGGCCCTTGCGAAGGAGCTGTCGTTAAAGCCAAGGTTGACTTTTAGCATCGGGGGCCATGATCTCATCAGGAGCCAGTGAGACCTCCTTATCATCGGATGGTGGCATCCTGAGAATGAGCTCCATTATCTTGTCACAATCCATGAAATTGGCTGGACCGACCTCTATTACCCGACGAATTCCTATCTCTCTGGTGAACTTGATGCCTTTGACTGGAGTAAGCTTGTGGAAGCAAATGAGGTCCTCATCAAAATGGAACTCATTTTCGAGATCATTCAAGGTAGAGAATCGATCTAAGACTTCTAGCTTCTCAGCTCATAGAGTTGGCTTCCTGCCAGTTTCGCTTGCGAAATGAGACAACTTAGAATCAAAAGCAAATGTGAATAAATCATTAAACTCGTAATTCATTAAGTTCTCTTACCAGGACTAATGACAAATCTAAAATTTTTGAGATTGTGCAGGGAAGGACATGAGATGTAAAACTAATGGGTTTTATAGTGCCCTACATTAGATTTTCCTTTAGCGTCTCCTTGTGGCAAGATCTTCTTATGTGCCGTCAGTCGAGCTGTGAGGTAATAGAACTCATCTGACGTGTTCACGCACCTAAGGCTATACAAGTAGCACAAAACCTTAGCTGATGGCGATGGAAGACCGTTGCCTAAATGAATCAACACCAAAGAGATGAGCTAGGTATAAGAGTTTGAAGTGAGCTGAGCTGGGCTAAGTCTCACCTTATTCAAAAAGTTGACAATAAAAGGGTGTATTGGGAACCTAAGTCTCACAATGAGATGCGAGAAACTAATAGTGATGAACCCCTAGGGCAGATAGGGAGCGTAGTTATCCGGGGAAGGTATCATGAGACTGCATCCCCTAGGGAGCCAATGTGTCTGAACTGCAGCCTGAAGCTCACAGAAATAGATAAATGAAACGTGCATACTAAACATATGGTGATCTGAAGGTCACGAACTTGCAACAGTCTCTTGGTCCCTAGCAGGGTCGAGACGAGCAATAGAGTCCCTAGTGACCTCACCACTCCTCAAGGTCGCTTCATCGAGATGTTGCACTAGTTCAACATTTTAGGTTAGTGAGTCGGGTTTGTCATCTCCATCCCTAATTTGGTGATGGCAATGTCCATGACCTGCGTCCGTCTACACAAGGGAAAAAGACTGGTCAAGTCGCTACGAGTAGACCCTACCAAAAGTTAAGGCTAATAACTTTCTATGCGATAGGCCATGAACACCCCAAGCCACCTATTTGCAACCTAGACTCCAACAAACAAGAAGAACTCAACAATCAGATCACGAAATCTGAATAGCAAATGGTAGACTTGAGAAAGTAACTAGAAAACCTAGAGTCTGCTAACAAAACCAACCAAATAAACCAAACCAGACAGAAAAGAAAATTCACAGGCAATCAACCTTAACTAGCTAATACTCTCATTCCTTAAAAATGGCAAAAAAGCCTCACAGAGTATAGAACAAGGAAATCCAGAAATACCAAAATGGAGAAAGACCCACCATGACTAGTTGAAGTAGAATGTCTGAGACTGTGCATGAGGATGCTTTTTAGTGAGCAGGGCTCAAGCGGCAACCAAGGAACTAAAACAACACTGGTAGCAGATGACAGAAAGCGATTTAGCAATTAATGGAGGAAATGAGCAGAAAGAATTCGAGAGCTTCAAGTTTCAAATGGCAAGTCAAGGGGAAGAGAAAAGCCCCTTTAACTTGAAAAGCATATGACATCACTATTAGATTTAGGAACTTATTAGCTACCTATGATCTGGCGGTTTGGCAAGTACCAGCAGTTAGATGACAATAGCAGTGTGCACGCGTACCTTAGGCAGGAGTAATCATGATAGCTTAGCTGTGAGAAATTGAAGAGTCACCTATAGAGCAAGTGGAAGCATGCCAAATGGCTCATGAAATTTCAAATCATAAGCGACAGGTCATGACTCCCAACTCCAAGGCCCCACATCCAAGAAGTGCCTTGAGCACTAAACTCTTATGCTGGAAGACACAAAACCTCGCATTCAAGAAGTGCTAGCCACGCACCAAACTCTTGCATGAGCTGCGTTCAAGAAGTGCCTTGAGCACCAAACTCTTGTGCGGGAAGATACAAAACCTCACGTCTAAGAAGTGCTAGCCACAACCAAACTCTTGCACGAGCCGCGTCTAAGAAATGCCTTGAGCCCCAAACTCTTGTGCTGGAAGATACAAAACCTTGCGTCCAAGAAGTGCTAGTCACGCACTAACTCTTGCGTAAGCTGTGTATAAGAAATGCCTTCGGCACCAAACTCTTGCGTGGATCAAGGTGCTTCCATGCAGCCTATCAAGATCTCACGTCCAAGAAGTACTTAAGCACCAAATTTTTGTACGAGCTAAAATGCACCTATGCAACCTACGTGGATGCCTCATCTCGTGCCAGTGAAGATGCTCAAGCACTCCAGTGCCCAGACTCATGGTCAACAAAAGGCACTCTAGTGCCAATTTCATTGCCAATTGGAACAAAATAATACAACCAATTGGCCATGCAATATAACACATATCCTTTTTAGTCATAATTTATTGACTAGAGTACCTTCATATTAGTTCAACTAATATTGATTAAAGTCAACTGACTCAATGAACACTCATTTTATTTAACTAGTACCAAGTTATGATTTACAGGAACTAACATGGCCAGTTGCAACCTATGGCATACTTGGGAAGAACAATAAAAGGCCAAGTTTCATTATAAAACCTCTTTCAACGAGGTAAAACTACATAAAAGATCAAGAATACAAGACAAAGCAAGCCTACAATTAACTAAAGGAAAGCTGAATGCTAGCGAGCTTGCAACCATAATATGTAGGAGGAACTGCTCTAACTCTCCCTTGCTCGGGCTGACAACTTATTCAAATCGAGCATCTCCCGAGATGCCTGAAACAGAAGAAACAGTGACAGGTGCAAGCAGAAAGGCTACATAAGTTTTCCCTTGTCCTCCTGAGCAAGGAAAGCATCCTTTAGCTTCATCAAGCCTCTTGGAGGCCAAGAGACGCCCAACACCATCGGATAAGAAGATAAGAGAACCCAATTGAAAGGACTAAGCCATGACAATTCGCAAAGCCTGCAAGTAAACCAGACAGTTCCAACTCCTTTGCCCAAGCCTCCTTTAAAGCCAGAAGCTCCTCCCTCGGCCTTGCAAATCCTGGCCGCTGGCGAAAGTCAAGCAATTGGCTTACCAGAGGACAAAAGAACAAAAAAGGGAGAGCTAAACTTGTTAGCTCCAAAATGAGGATACAGACAAGTTCCCAGAGTTCTCAGGGAATAATGCCCCATGGAAACCACGTGCAATAGGCCATTCACACCTCGCAGTCTCATGCAATGAACCATCCATACCTTAAAAAAAGTAGACGAAGGCCAAAGCTTTAAAGATATAGGGGTTCACTTAATGCACCCATTTGGTTACTTTGTGAAGAAGGGGAGGGGACTTCCTGCACCTTATATAGATAAGCTCAACTTCACCAAAAAATCTAGGGGGTATCCCACTGTATCAAATCTGATGATTTGCAGTGAGGCAAGACTATTGCATTAACAGTTGGAAGACATCCGTGATGGAAGGCATGGCCTGATGCAGATGAAATAAGAGAAATGCCCGAAATGACAATATGGCAAGCTATAAGTAGAGATTTTTGACTACACAGTGAACTATAAATGAAAGACTTGACAATGCTACAGACTGTGACTAAAGACTTTGCTAGCAGACTACAACTCCTAATCCATAGAGCGAACTGAGAATTGGGGGGCTTGATATTATGGGTATTTTCTGAATTACACAAAACGGACTGGCCAAGGCCTAATAAAAAGTTGAGCCCAGTTAAAAGGAGGCCTAAATCACTTAACGATTAAAGTCACTTAGCAGGAGTATTAGCTCGCTAACCATGAACTCAGAGCGCAGGTCAAGGTTGATGTAAGAACCCAACTTGCTAGGAAAGCCACCAGCTCGCTGAGCAGAGCACAGTGCCTAAACCACCCTTTAGTAGATCTATTCCAAACGGGTCTAGCGACGAAATCAACCCCTATGGTCAGCAGATTGCCTGATACGAGTCTAGGTCGCTAAGATAACAAGCTAGGCATAGGTATAGAAGCCTAGTTATCAGTTGAGGGCACACATTCCCAACCGACACATCAGCCTCTAATAGTTCAATAATGATTTGCCCAGCATTAATTATCAGACGCCAAGCATTTATTGCCTGGTATGATGAAAATAATCATTTTGTTACTTGCCAAATTATACTTGTAACCTTCCCTTCTTCTATAAATAGAGGGAGACCATTGTAAAAGATAGTGAAAAAAATTGTATGTAGATACTTTGCCGGAATAGTAACATAGCATTGTATCTCCATTGAGTTACATGAAAAAACCATCATAAAAAGCTAATAAAATCTACCATGGACATAGGGGCTGATTTGGCTTTAGCCAAACTACGATAAAAGCTTCTGGTGTTTGATGTTCTTCCTCCTCCTTTTCATTTTTCTTTTCCATTAGCTTACTTCTTCAGCTTACAGTTTAAGGGTGACATTGGACACATACTTGTTGATCGGATTTTGCTGTTAACACTTGCTTCTTTCATCTCGAGCACCTTTACAAATATGACATCAACATCTTCTAACTGTTCCAAAATTTTGAAAACCAAATAATATTTTTGGTGGCTTTCTCAACTCTGAGTTTCCATTGAATCAAGATGTATTAAACCTAAACCTATGAAATGCATCTAAAAAGCGACAATGATACATGAAGCACCACTTCGTACTATAGGAAAGACATTAAGGCTCAATCAAAGTTACAAACTAGGCAAGCCAAGCAAGTATGAGTGTTCCACCCAAACAAGTTTCCAAGTCTAAGAAAGTCACTAATTGTCCTCATTAGAGCTGCACGCATTTTGAACATTTTATTTGTTGATGGATCATATGTTTCCACACCATCATTCCATAAGTCTTGCAATTCT